>PISX010017500.1:0-43194 GCA_004024625.1 Mellivora capensis
AATCAGGCAACAAAAAGAAACCAAATGTATCCAAATTGGCAAGGAAGCAGTATAACTTTCAGTCTTGACATATGGCATGATACTTGATATATAAAACTCAAAAGACTCCAACATAAAATCGCTAGAACGGATACATGAATTCAGTAAGGTCACAGGATACAAAATCAACATACAGAAATCTGTTTTATTTCCATGCACCAAAAATGAAGCAGCAGGAAAAGAAATTGAGGAATTGAACCCATGTACAATTATAGCAAAACCCATGAGATACCTAGGAATAAACTTACCCACAGCAGTGAAAGACCTGTACTCTGAAAAGTATAAAACATTGTTGAAAGAAATTGAAGAGGACACAAAGAAATGGAAAGGTATTCTGTGCCCATGGATCAGAAGAACAATTATTGTTAAAATATCTATGCTACCCAAAGCAATCTACACATTTAATGCAATCCCTATTGAAATACCAACAGGATTTTTCACAGAACTAGAAAAAACTATTCTAAAATTTGTATCGACCTACAAAAGACCCCTAGTAGCCAAAGCAACCTTGAAAAAAAAAAAAAAAGTCAAGCTGGAGACATCATAATTTTGGACTTTAAGCTGTTTTATAAAGCTGTAGTGATCAAAACAGTATGGTACTGGCACAAAAATAGACACAGATCAATAGAAGAGAAAAGAAAACTTAGAAATGAATCCACAAATGTATGGTCAATTAATCGTTGACAAAGCAGAAAAAATATCCAATGGGAACAAGACAGTCTCTTCAACAAGTGGTGTTGGGAAACTGGACAGCAACATGCAAAAGAAAGAAATGACCACTTTCTTCCATCAGCCAGAACATAAAATTAAAAATGTATTGAAGACCTGAATGTGAGGCAGGGAACCTTTAAAATCCTGGAGGAGAACACAGATAGTTGATATCAGCCATAGCAATTTCTTTCTAGATATGTCTCTTGAGATAAGGGGGAAAAAAGCAAATATAAGCTGTTGGAACTTCATCAAAACAAAAAGATTCCACACAGCAAAGGAAACAATCAACAAAACTAAAAGGCAACCTACGGAATGGAAGAAGACATTTGGAAATTATTGAAAGTAATATAAAGAACTTTCATACAACTCAATACTCCCCAAAATGAATACTCCAAGTAAAAAAATGGACAGAGGACATGAGTTGACATTTTTCCAAAAAAGACATCCAAATGGTCAATAGATCCATGAAAGGATCTCAACATTACTCATTATCAGGGAAATGCAAACCAAAACTGCAATTAGATATCACCTCCCATTTGCCAGAATGGCTAAAATCAACAACACAAGAAACAACAGGTGCTGGTGAGGATGTGGAGAGAGGGGAACCATCTTGATCTGTTGGTGGGAATAAAAACCAATGCAGTCACTCTGGGAAACCATATGGAGTTTCCTCAAAAAATTAAAAATAGAGCTTCTCTATGATCCAGCAATTGCACTACTCAGTATTGACCCAAAGAACACAAAAATACCAATTCAGAAAAAATATGCACCCTGATGTTTATAGCAACATTATCAACAATATCCCAGTTAAAAAAGCACCCCAAGTGTCCTTCAATCAACGGATAAAGAAGATGTGGTATATAAATATAATGGAATACTACCCAGTCACAAAAAAGAATGAAACCTTACCATTTGCAATGGTAGAGCTAGAGAGTGTATGCTAAGTGAAGTAAGTCACAGAAAAACAAACACGACATGATTTTAGTTATATGTGGAGCTTAAGAACAAAACAAATGAGCAAAGGGAGTAAAACGAGAACAAGGCAAACCAAGAAACAGTATTAACTCTAGAAAACAAACTAGTGGCTATTGGAGCAGAAGAGGGTGGGGGATGGGTTAAGTAGGTGATAGGGATTAAGGAGTACAGTTGTGATGAGCACTGGGTGTTGTATGGAAGTAGATGGAAATGTATGGAATAATTATATTGTAAACCTGAAACTAATATTATGTTGTATGTTAACTGTCTGGAATTTCAATAAAAACAACAAAAAATAAATCCTAGATCATCTATCGTTTTCCTTCCTTTTCTATTCTCTAAAATAGTTTAAGAGGAATAGGTATTAACTTTTCTTTTTACTTTATGAATTTTATGGAGTCAAACAATGAGAAGTATGAACACTGTAACCACCAGAGAAGTTTGAGTGGTAACAGAATTTATTACATCTAGAGCATATCATTTTGATAGAAATGTGAACAAGTGTTGGCCGAGCAAAAATTATATTTATCTTAGCACAAAAACACAAAAATAGACTTTTCCTTTAAAAGACAGATTTTTAGTTTTCTCAGGAAGAAAATTTCCTTGGATTGTCTGATATATATCAGACAACTTTGTGTGAATTGTTATTCTGAATAAAATGCTTAAGAATATTTTTCCTCTCTGTGAGGCTACTTTAACAATTGTGAGATCTCTCTCTGGATGCCTCCCACCACTGGCTAAAGATTGGTTTATCTTTATTCCAAGTGTTCCTACTCTAAATAAATTTAGACAGACCACTAGCAGTCATGGATCTCCGCTTCCTAAAAGTTTATTCTCTCTTTCCAAATTAGCCTTTTCTTTTTCTTTTGGTATTTCTGAGGTCCTTCAGTTTCCCACAACCTGATGACCTTCTTGTAAATTTCTTTGAGAGCTCAATTTGTTTTATATTAACTCACAAACCAAAGACTGTAGAACCTCTTCCAGTTTCATCAATATTCTGAGATCTCTGCTGAGAATTCTGCACAGAGTGAGATCCTCTCATTTTTTAATAATACTTGCAGAGGATCCTGGGGCCTATGAACTTGCTGGATTTTACAATGCCCTTTTCTTTCCCCCATGTCCCTGTACACCTGCCCACACCCATGGGTCCTCTCTTCTACCCTGCTTTGGTGTGGTTTTGACCCTCCTCATTCCAGTCCTATTCAGGGTTTTGTGTACATTCTTTGTCACCTAGTCTTTGAATGATCTCTAGGAGATGATGTTTTGGTATCCCAGATTTTCTGTCTGTCTTTTTTTTTTTTTAGGAGATGTGAGAACAGTCAAAACTATGCTACAGTCCTGACATTGTTCTGCCACAATTTGTGACAGAAGTATTTATGTTGCCCTTTGTGTGCTTCCTGTAACTTGTGTATTTGTATATTTGCTGTGGTGGCTTATATATTTTATTTTCCAATTAAAAATGGTGCAATAAAAGCACTGTAATAATTTTCAAATATTTTAAATTATATTAAGTGAGGGGCACCTGGGTGACTCAGTCGTTAAACATCTTGCCTTTGGCACAGGTCATGATCCTAGGATCCTGGCATTGGGCTCCCTGCTCAGTAGGAAGCTTGCTGCTCCCTCTCCCACTCCCCCTGCTTGTGTTTCCTCTCTTGCTGCCTCTCTCTTTGTCAAATAAAGAAATAATAAATATATATATATAAATTAAGTGGAAGCAACGCTGGTTAATTTAAAAGTTAAGACAAAAGATGCCTTTCCATTTCACTGATAGGACATATTTTTCATGAACTATGACATGTCCAAGTATACCTATATGCTAAGGTTGTTTCCACCTAATGCTATAGTAGCAGGCATATTTATTCAGACTGATCAAACATCTGGGCAGGCCAGGGTAATAAATCAGTAGACTATCTGGGCCCTTCTGAGAACTCACTACAGCACTATAATAAATAAAATGCATTTTCCTTTCCTTTCTCTGTCATTTACATGTGTATGCAGACTATCAAAGGCTTTTGTAAAAATTGCTGATGCTAATGATTTACAAATGGGCCATGACTGGAAGTGGGAAGGTGCAGTGGTTCCATCCATTATGTTTTCACTGTTTATGTGGGAGTAATCTGTCCAGGAAATCAACTGGACCTTACATTCATTTTGATGGAAGAAACTCATTACAAGGCAATACTTTCTTTAAATATCATTCCCAGTAGAGTTCAATTCTAATGATAAAAGTGAAACAGTAAAGATTACTGTTTACAAAATACAGATACTGTAAATAAAAACTGTTTTATCTAAGTACATGGTAATAGAATAGCTAGAAAGGATCAGTTTGTATTTGATATCTTCCTTAATTTCTTAAATGAGCAGACTTAGTTTAACTTATCAGAAATGGTAGACATATTACGATGTAGATACCAATTTCCTTTAAGCCAGACATAATGCAGTGAGGATATTTTAAATCTCAACCACTATTATGATAACAAATACCATATTTCTATAAAACTTGTTCTACTACATCTTCCATTGTTACATTTTCTTACCCTGCTACTTGGGAAAATGTTTAACACACATTTATTTGTAAATATCATCCATATCATCCAATTTGATTAAATACTATTTATTTTATACAAATTAGGATGAGAGACAATGCTGCATAACTGTGTATTGGAAGACCCAGAAAAATAAATCACATGAAAACATACGACTGCTTTGATCGGACATACAAACGTAGCCAACACATGGCTTTATGCATTCAGAGAAATGAAAACCCGATTTGTAGGAAAAGAAATGGCATACGTCCCTCTTGCACATTGTCAGAGGCTCAGAGGCTCATAAATATGCATGAAATCAATACAGAAGTATAGTAATGGTATCCTATTTTTAAAAAACCTCTAAATTTCCTTACTGTCTGTTTGTAGGTAGTTCACCATCTGTAAAACGTCTTGAAAGGAACATGAATATGGAATACGTTCAGGATGGGAGTTGTGCCCTATTTACAAAACAAATTGGCAGATTGCATTTGGCTTGTTCTGGGAAACGAAAATAAATATGTTCCTTTAAAATTTCATTTATTCTATTGTAATGAAGTAAGACAGAACAGTATGAAAAACATAAAAAATGAAGTTAAACACAAATACCAAATCTGAAGACTTACATGGAGAGTTTTTAAAGTGAATTTAATTGCATATTTTATAAATACTTTTTCTTCAGAGTTATACATCACTCCTGAAAAAAATTCAAATTAAAAGGAGTTGTTCTGTATATATATAATCCAGAAAATGCCATTAATGCCAGAAATGTTTGCATGCTTTTTGTTTCAAGATTTACATGTTTTTACCAACATAATTGGACCAGAAAATTAAATGCTTGGAAGCCAACAAAGGTTTGAATAGATTGTGTAAACAGTGACTGTTTTTTTTTTATATGTAGACCTCAAGAAAAAAATCAATTAAATTTTCGTTGTGTTTGTCATCTCTGCTTCATTTTGCTATGTACTCAATCACTTTTACTTTTAATGATTTATCAATGCCTATACCTTAATATGTAATTCACCTAGAAATTACATTTATATCTGGTATGAAATTTAAATCAACATTTTTACCTTCTGAATAGCTTGCCAGTTGTGCCAAGTGCTATTTATGAAATAGAGTATTCTTATTAATCATTGAAAAGAAAACTCAAATTCATCAACTAATAAATTTATGTATTTAATTATTTTCTGATTTCCAATTCAGTTCTAATTATTATTATAATACAAGATAGACTCATATGTATATACGCATGCACTGCATGGATACATTTATATCTATGGAATATATACATAAATATACAAAAATATATTATCTTTCTATAAAATCAAACATATATAAAGTTGGATTCAGACACTTTGCTCTAAACTGTGGAGTGTTCAGGCAAGGGTAATGTACTCAGAGCCCTACACCCTATTTGGCACATAGTTAAATGATAACTTCTAACTATTACTGTTTGAATCTATTTTGTAAATAGAATTTGAGGCTCCTGAAAGCGGTTAGACATTGGATACATAGCAAGACACCATCTTCTGAGGAACCTGTGAACATTTGGGACTTGATGGTATTTTCTACAGCTTTATTAAGGTATAATTGATGTAGAACAATTTTGCTATATACATAAAATATAAAATTTACAATTGCAATATCTAAAGTGTGCAATTTGAAAATATTGAAAAATGATAAATATATACGGATGATACTAACACCATATTGGAGATGATGACTATATCTATCACTACCAAAGTGTTTGTTGCTCAAGCCATTCTGTTATCCTTCTTTCCCCCACTCTCAAGACACCATTAATCTACTTCCTGTCGTTGTTGATTAGTTTCCTACAATTGTATGTGAACGGGATCATACAGGATGTCAGTAATATCGGTTTTTGGTCTTGCTTTTTTTCTTCAGTATAATTATTCTGAGAGTCATCTAGTTTGTTGGGTTCATAAATAAATAATTCATTTTTAATGCTAACTAGAATTGCATTTTATTGATATACCATACATTTTTATCTATTCACCTGATGGAGAAATTTGTTTGCTTTCCAGTCTTTGGCTTTTACAAGATAGCTGTTGTGAACATTCATTTGTGTGTAAGTCTTGCTGTTAATATATATTTTCATTTTTCTTGTTTCCTTCCTGTCTTAGGGATCAGTGTCATGCCCTGTGCAATGCCTAAAAAAGCCATTGTTTCATATATTTTGTGGTTTTTTAAAGTGTTTCAGGCAGAATGGCAAATTCAATTTCAGTTACGGTGTCTTGGCAGAAGTGGGTCCTTATCCTTTAGTATTGGGATGACAGATTCTCCATCAACTATCAGTTATATTTTTTCTTCCTGCAACAGGTTTAGCTCCATGAAGTCAGCAATATTTTTTCCTACTCTTAACTATCATTACAGCTTCACGAAAAAGTTCCTAACCTTTAGTCGAAACTCCATAAATATTTGTTAAATTAATAAATAGAGTAACAAAAAACTTAGATAAGAGGGGCTAAAAAATATGGAATTTTTTTCTTAACCCTGATTCATGAACTGACAAATGGTTTGTAGTTCCAACAATGCTATTCAAGACCCTGACTTATATCATTCTACTCCATTCGCTTTGATATATTAAATTTTTATATTAGGCTTATCACTATGAACAAAATTGCAATAAATGCCTGTAGTTCTATAGTTCAGGTGCTGACTTGGCCTCACCTAACAACAAAATCAAGTGGGCAGAAGAAAGAAATAGGGGATAGTTTAATTATTGGACATACCTTTCAATCTATTTTTTGGGGGGGAATTTTAAATTATTTCTTAGGTAAGAATTCTACAAACATTACTTGTGGGCATGTCTTTAATTAGATGGGATATGTCTTGCTAAAACCTTTAATATTACTTCTCCTTATATATCTCATTGGGCAGATACTATTCACATGTTCATCCTCAGAGTGTGGTAGCTACAAAAATCCCAACTTTTTAAATCTGGAGAGTAGAAGTTAATTAGTGAAGAAGAGATTTGGGATCAATTGTTATGTTGTCATCTATCAGTGTCTGACACAGTGTGTTTATCTTTATATTCATATTGTTTTTATAATTGTCTTGGCAATTCTTATCCATTTATTTTACATAAACTTCAAAAATAACTTAATTCAAAAAAATTGACTTTTTTTTAAGAGAGAGAATGTGTGCACGAGCAGGAGAGAGGGGCAGAAGGAGAGGGAGAAAGAGCGACCATTTTCAAGCAGACTCCCTGCTGAACACACAGCCCCATGTGGGATTAATCTCAGGTCCCTGAGGTCATGACCTGAGCTGAAATCAGGAGTCCAGTATTTAACTGACCGAGCCACCCATGCACCCTGCCCCCAAATTGACATTTTTAATGTAACTTCATAAAATTTGTATATTTATATATATATATTTTTTACACAATTGCATACACTTTCTCATTTGTTCAAACCTTGTTCCATACCTTTCATTAAGGTTGTATTTTACTTTCAGGTTTTAATTACTAACTAGTTATTGTTTAGAATAGCACACTGATTTATTTTTAGTTTATGCAAAATATTTTATCATTATATATTTATTCAAATTAATTTATTATAGTCTTGGGTTTTATTTGGGGATGTGATCAAATCATCAGTTAAATATAAATTGGCTGTGAGTTTTTAAATAATTATTTTATATATTTCATTTTCCAAAACCTCAAAAAATTGAATAATAACAGTAGGAAAACATCCAATCTTGATATAGCAGATAAAATGAGTGTTCAACATTTAAAATTCAATTTCATCTTATTTTTAAAGTAGATTTATCATAGTAAAATACTTAAGAACCCACTGAACTACCCTCACTACTGATTTTCTGATCCATTTTATTTGAATTCCTCTGCCCCTTGTAGCATTGTATAGATCTTTTATGTACACATGTGCACTAAGTATTAGGGATTTGTCATGTGTCACATAACATTTTGGATTTTTGGATTAATTTTTCAACATTAATAAATCAGCCCATCCTGACCTTTCCTAAGGCTTTCCAAACACACCAATAAAAGTCAATACATCTTTCATTTGAAATACTAATAATTTATTGTTTGTACTACTGATATGATTACTTTTGTGCATTCCATAATGCTGTCTGAATGTTTCTTGTATGATTGACCTCTCACCATTATTTACATAGAAAATCTAAAGGGAGGGGCTTCCGGGTGGCTCAGATGATTAAGTGTCTTTTGATTTCAGCTCAGGTCAGGGTTTCAGGGACATGAGATCAATCCCCCCCCCACCAGGGCTGTGCACATAGATTCATAGAGAGTCTATGAAGATTCTCTCTCTCTCTTCCTCTGCCCCTCCCCACCCCTGCTCAGGTTCTCTCTCTATCACTCAAGAAAAAAAAAGAAAAAAAAGAAAAAGAAAATCTAAAGGGAAGTGTTAATATAAAAAACTATAAAGGATTCTTCCCTGTCTTTTTTTTTTTCTTCTTCAATTTTTAGCACAATGGACAAAGAGGGCCTTCATAAATGTCATTTTGGGGTGCCTGGGTGGCTCATTCAGTTAAACCTCTGATTCCTGGTTTTGGCTAAGGTCATGATCTCAGGGTCCAGAAACCAGCCTCACTTCAGGCCCCACACTCAGTCTGGAGTCTACTTGTCCATTTCCCTCCCCCTCTGCTCCTCCCCATGCTTGTGCTCTCTCTCTCAAATAAACAGATAAAATTTTTTAAAATAGGTAAATAGATAAATGTCATTTTATCCAAGTACCTACCAAATGCAGAAAGGAATCCCTTAGGAATTATCTAGACAGATGTAGAATTAGCCTGTGCTACAAACTTTAAGTTAATTTACTTAAATTAATTTACTTAAAAATTACATGGTATAGCAATGCACTAAAATAGAAAAAAAAATTATATATATATAATTTTATTTTATTTTATTTATTTTTCTGGTGAACACACACAGTTCAATTCAACAAATACCTGAAAGAAGAAAAAAGGATTTGTAATATAACAGATGGAGGATCAGGTACAGGATAGTAGAGAAACATGGTTAACCCACTGTAAGTGAGGTAAGCAAAGATGTGTTTTCAGAATAAGTAATATCTGAGTATGTTTTGAGGATGACAAATGTACTGGACAAAGGGTAATAGTCCAATGGCCAAAGGTACAAAGACATAAACAAATGGTGCCAGTATATACATATGCCTTCTGATTAATTCTTAATTCCTTATTATACTCTAAAGGGTCATTTATGAAATTTCCCATGCCTATCTTTCTAGAAGTTTTTTATTACGTGCAAATACATTATAGAGGTGCTAAAAAACAGGACATCGATGGAAGAGAATTACCCTGGAGAAGTAGCCATTGACTGGTTTATGAAGGCTCTTAGATACCTTGCTAAATGTTTAAGATGATATCACAGTAAAGTAGATAAGGGGATATTGCCAGGACTGGTTTGTTTTGAAAGATAACATTTACAGAAATGCCAGGAATTTGGAGAATAAGTAAAAGGGAAGGCTGTTGTCAGAAATGATGAGGCTTGAATCGAGGTTCTGATACCAATAGGGTCATTGCGAATAAGATAGGAAGACCAGTTTGCAATGCGTTTAATAAGTAAAACTTAAAATATTTAGTGACGTCTTAGATGTGATGGTGACATTTTAGTTTAATTCCCTAGAAATTAGAGACTGAAAAAATGCATAGGTAAGAGTATTGGGGGGGGGGTGTGTGTGTGGAGGGGATGCCATTCTGGGGAAAGGGAATAAGGACAGTAGGAGAGAAAGGGGGAAAAGGGGATTAAAGCCTTGGGTATCCCCGTGGCTATGCATGAGGAAGGTATCCCTATGGCTATGTGTGAAGTTTAAAAGCTTTATTCTTGTTTTGTAAAAGTTTCTTTCCCTATGGGCAACTCGTTGTTGCTTTGGGACCATCAAAGAAGCAACACATAACTACATCATAAAATCGTGCTTTGAAGAGAATGGAGAAAGAGATAATTATTTATTTATTAAGTCATATTCTCTGTTGACCAGTTTTTACCTCATGCGAAGTTAACTCCTCTCTATCCCAGGGTTGTGCATGAATGGGCACAGAGTGGGTGTCTAGAACTTTTCACATCAATGGATATGGCTTAGAGTATGATTCAAGGTGTTCTGCAGCATAGAAACTGTCTAAAATTGGTTGAAAAAAGAGGCAGGTGAGAGAGACAAAAAGGGTCTGGAAAGGTACATAGAAGGTGTCTAATCTAGTAAAGGAGAAAAAACCCATTCAGAATAAATACAGGGTGAGAAAGCCTCAAAAAGTATTAACATGATGAAGTGATATATAGAAAATGTTTATTGTTGCTATATGCCTAGAAATTGGTGTCTAGAAAAATTAGGTGGGTGGTTTAGCTCAGAGGTGGTATTTCTATCATTCTGGCAGCTGAGGCTTGGATGGCAGGCAGGCAGTGTAAGATACTTTTTTCTACTTTGCAAAGTTGGTGAGCTCTTTTTCTTTCGCTAAAGTTACTTATTTAGGCTTCCAAACAGTCTTTCTAAGAAAAAGAAAAAAAAAATGTCTTTCAAATCATAAAATGTGTCCATGGAGACCTGTTTTCAGACACTATTTGGGATTCTTTTTTACCAAAGAAAGTAATCTTCATAGCAGAACTCCAAGCTTAAAAGTTATTTTGCTTTTAGATTCATCTCTGAATGTTGCTATGCTAAAAGAAACTTTTACAAAACAAGAATAAAGCTTTTAAACTTCACACAGAGCCATAGGGATACCTTCCTCATGCATAGCCACGGGGATACCCAGGGCTTTAATGCTAAGAAAAAAAGGCAGCAAATCCCTCTATCCATTGTACCATCTGGAGGACATTTACTAAATTCCTCATACACACACACACTTCTGAATAATAGCCCATGAACAACACTGAGTGAGTACTAACAGAGATATAATTTTTCTTGCCTGAAAGTGTGGTTCAAATGATTGTTAGGATATATTTCAGAGAACTTTGGAATTTATCTCACAGTTCTCAAATTTTAGGTATTTACTCACTAAACCAACGTACTCTTCAAATAAAGAATCACAGAAAATTGAAGCTTATTGGAAGTTTCAAGATCATTCCCTAATTGTATGGGTTATTTAAAACCCATAACCCTCAAGCAACTAATGAAAGTCTCAACTATGTATTTATAAAACTATGTATTTATGTAACTATATATTTATAGTATTTATTTATTTATTTATTTTATTTTTATTTATTTGACAGACAGAGATCACAAGTAGGCAGAGAGGCAGAGTTGGGGGAGGAAGCAGACTCCCTGCTGAGCAGAGAGCCCAATGTGGGGCTTGATCCCAGGACCCTGGGACCATGACCTGAGCCGAAAGCAGAGGCTTTAACCCACTGAGCCACCCAGGCGCCCCTATTTACGTTATTTATATAACTATGTGTATTTATATATAACTATAAATTTTATGTAACTGTGTAGGTATTTATGTATGTATTTATATAACTATACATTTATATAACTATAAATTAAAATTAAAGTATCTATGAGCTACTTCATGCATTCATACCTAGGGATATAGATGAGTGAAGAATATTTTGTGCAGATTGAACCACTTTTCTTTCATTTATTTATTTATTTATTTATTTGACAGACAGAGATCACAAGTAGACAGAGAGGCAGGCAGGGAGAGAGAGGAGGAAGCAGGCTCTCCGCAGATCAGAGAGCCCAATGTGGGGCTCGATCCCAGGACCCTGGGATCATGACCTGAGCCGAAAGCAGAGGCTTTAACCCACTGAGCCACCCAGGCGCCCCCTGAACCACTTTTCTTAACAAGAGAAAAGATGGATCATTTGCAGAACTTAAATTCAATGTAGCAAGCATTGCAGCTTGAGGGACTATAGAAAAATAACTCTGAAAAAAATAAGCAGGATCCACATTTGAAGGATATTTAAGGCATACGACAGTGACCTAACTGTCTCTCAAGGTCATGGAAGCCCCTGTAAAGTTTTAATCATAAGACCCAACCTGATTGCTTGTAAGCAAGCATGGGGGAACCAATCAGACATCAGTGTACATTGAAATAGGGTTGTGGCAGGAGCCTCATTGAACAATCCTGAAGGAGTGAGATATGAAGACCATCTACAAAGCTCTTTCAAAAAAAAAAAAAAATGTGAAAGTCCTGCAGAAATAAGTAAGGGCTATCAGGGAGATAAGATGGAAGTATTCAAAATCACATCTTTCTCATCTTAACTTGAGCAACGATTTTTAAAAGCAATTAATTCAGTACCCCCATCACTCTTACGTTACATTCAGCTGCAGTAGCCCATAGAGATCACATGTCTCAATCTGTCAGATCCTGAGGACAATTGCCGATCATTGGGGTGCACTATTCTGTTAAAAACATAACTAGCGTGTGCTACAATGCCATTCTGGCACAAACCACCCAGAGTTATTGCAGACCCCACAAGGAAAAGGGCAGGGTCTCTAACAACAATGCCCTTACTTCAGACCCCAGCTGTGCTTTGGGAGGACCAAAGCCACCTGTATTTCTGCCCAACTGGCTATAAATTTGGGATTCCTATGACTCTTTCAGCTTTAAAAATTCAATAAAATGACTAATACAATAATAGTTTCATTATCAAGAAACAATGTAAGGCAAAAACAATCTGATAGTGTCAACTATTGGCAGAAATATAGGACATTTTGGACTTTCAATTGCTGATAGGACTATACAGTAAAATCAACTGCTGTAGGAAACAGTGTGGTGTTTGCACAAGGTTTGAGATTTTATATCTCCTCTGACTCAACATTTCTATTTCCACTCTGGGGCACCTGGGTGACTCAGTCAGTTAAGCATCTGCGTTTGGTTCAAGTCTTGATCCCAGGGTCCTGGGATCGAGCCCCATGTAGGGCCCCTTGCTCAGTAGGGAGTCTGCTTATCCCTCTTCCTCTGCCTCTGTCTCCTCCTCATGTTCTCTTGCTCTAATAAATAAATAAAGCCTTTAAAAAAATTAAAAATTTTCCACTTCTAAGACTGTATTTTGGAATAGTGTCCAATTACAGGCATTAGATATAAATATATAGATATAAAGCAAGGTCTCACCTTTGTTCTTATTAACCAAAAAAACAAACAATGTCTCAATTACTCACTGCTTTTTCTATTATTCTATTCTATTCTGTTCTATTCTTTTCTATTCTATTCTATCCCATTCCATTCCATTCCACTTTACATTCATATACAAGTGAATACTACATAGTGAATACACAGTAATGGGAAAAAAGTCTGTAGTTATGCATAAAAATAAACTGAAACAACATAATGCTTGGTAATTGCAACCAGAAAAAAAAATCCCATTTGATGATTTCCTGTACATGAAGTAAAATAGCAGCAAATCTATACTGTATTGTATAATGATATACATGTATTTAGGCAGTATGATGCTCAAAAAATAGGGTTTTATTACCAAAAACCTTATGACAGTGATTACCTATGGGTTAAAGGAGAGTGAGTACTTGAGAAGAGTTATTTTAAGGCTTTCTGAGATATTATAAATGTATTATTTCTTGACTATAATGATGGTTTCAAGTTTGTTCAATTTTAAATAATGTATTATACTGTTGATTAACATTTAGTGGATTGTACCACATGTATTATAGTTCACAATTAAAATTTAAAAGACAAATCACCATATACATACTTTGAAACAGTTTTCAATAACATATTATCTATTTTTTTGATAGTAAGTTGAACAGACATTTTACCTAAGGATAATAATTGGGAATGCTTGTCACAAGCCTGAGCTTTAGTAAAAGCACCACCTACTGTAATTAGCATTTAGTGTTCTTAAATATATTACAAACTTCAATAATGTGGAGAGGAATACAATTTTATTGACAATTTTGATTCACAGACATATGTAGTGCCATCAGCAGCACCATTTTCCAGGCATTGTTAGGTTTAAAACTTTCAATCCCCTTTGTTTAAATGAAATAGACTGGCTTTTATGGAATTTGGAGTTTAACAATGACCACTTATTCTAATCCTGTATCTTTCCATGAATTATTTGAGAAGCAAAATCATTTGATTCGAATGCCTGTTTTTCATATCAGAGCAGATGTTTATCATTTTCATCCTGGTACAATTTCCATTATCAACAGCCTTTATTTGTGTGTTGTACCTCAATAAAACTATAACAAATGCTACAGTAAAATGTCAGACATATTTGCTTTAATTTTTACCAATTCAAAAAGACAACTAGAATTAGTTTAGTTTCAAAGCAATTTGGAAAGGTATTATTATTATTATTTTTTTTAACTGAAGTTTTATTCCTAAAATAACTTCATACTAGAGGGGAAAGTCGCCTGTTACCGGGTTTCATGCTTCTCTGTAGAGGGGACTCCACTAGAGAGACACTCCTGGCCCATGACCCAACTGTTGTTCTGTCTCTGCCCAGGACCAGGACATGCCAAAGTGCACAGGACCAAATCCAAATGATCACCATTTATCCAAATATGATGTAACTTGAGCACCTAAATCTGATGATTTAACGCCCCAAATAAATGATAATATTGTATTATAATCCAAAGAATAAAATGAATGTCTACAACTCTATAATGATATAAATAAATGAATTCATAAATATGAATGAAATAATAAATACAAGAAATTTATGTAGATATTCCCCGCCACAACTCCTGACTGCACCACAGCAGAAGGTGGAGTTCAATGCCCCCTTTCCTTGAGTATAAGTTCCAGGATTATTTTGTATTTTTCCCTCTCCCTTCCTTAGGACTGGCCATTCTCCAAGGAGCTCTAGTAAACATGACTTCTTGTTGATATCTCTGGCTCTAATCCAGTATTGCATGGGTCATTCTAGCTTCTTTTTTGGTTTGTGACTTCATTTTGAGAAATCTGGATTCCATTATCTACAGTATATGTAACACATATCCATAGCACACCTAACCATGGGATATGTAGATAGTAGCTTCAGAATGACTTATATTTTGTGAGAAACACATTTACCAGAACCAGAACAGTATTTGGGCTCAGTTCCTTGGGTCTTTGGCTTTATAGTGTCCAGTCAAACTTGATATTTGAAAGTTATTTAAGTCGGTTCTCATTTTCTCACTCTTTTCTTTGAAATTGTATTCGTAATACTATTAAATTTGTTTGTCATTGTCTGCCTTTCTTCCTGGGGTCACTCCCACCTCTTGATTGTTGATTGTTTTCTGTTAATTTTTAGATAGTGTTCTCTTTCTATGGACCTTGGGTGCTGGATACATCACTCTATGTATATAATATATGATTTGAAAAATAAAAGAGGTAAAGAAGTAAAACACAAAATTAAATATTAAAAAGTACAGAATTAACCTAACTAGACTGTGAATTACAGCAAAGTTATACACACACCACATACAATTAACTTTTTGAGCACAACATTCAGATGTATACCCTTAGACAAATAAGCTGCCCCATAATCATGATTTTTTTTTTTTAGTAAGATTTTTTGGGGAGATAGTATTATCAGTATAATGATTAGAAACATTTTGTGTACATTGTAACATAGAACAAATTAATAAATAGAGACATATCGTCAGAAATCAACATTTTCTCTGTGGCAGTAGGCGAGTAAACTCAGGAAGAATCCTGAGATGTTAAGTTGAAACTGGAGAAATCAGTATTAAGCCATGATATTTTTAAAAAAATATTTAATTTATTTATTTGACAGAGAGAGATCACAAGTAGGCAGAGAGGCAGGCAGGAAGAAGTCTCCCTGCCGAGCAGAGAGCCTGACGCGGGGCTTGATCCCAGGACCCTGAGATCATGACCTGAGCGGAAGGCAGAGACCTCAGCCCACTGAGCCACCCATGTGCCCCAAGCCATGATTTTTTTAAGATACCTTATTTTTGTTCAGCGAAAGAGCCTAGAAGAAAGAACCTACCAGTAGCAGTAAGCATACATACTGCTCAGATCTTCGTATCTAAGTACCATTCCCAGTCAAAGAAACCAGAGCTCTTGAAGAAGGTGTTGAGTATAGATCTGGGGCTACCAAAACATATTTCTTAAATGAGGCTAGAGCATCTTCTGGGCACTAAAATTAAGAAAGTGCCAAAAGATAGATGCATCAAAAAAGACATACAGCCAATGTAAAGACGTTCACTGGCCAAATCTGAGGAAATTGTACCACCAAAAAGAATAAGGCTATTATGTTTTAATAACACTTGACTAGGGAAAGAATCCATAAGCACATCATCTTGTGAGTGGGGGGTGGGATGTATAAAGGGAGATGGCAGGAAGTTGAGAAACTTTTCCTGCAAAGAAAAATGCCAAGTAATAGAGAAGGGATGAGAAAAGAAAAAAAATCATCATTTTGTAATCAACAGTGCATTAATTGATTCAGACAACTGAATTATTTCAAACAGTTAATAACTTCAACTATTGCCAAATAAGATGTTCAAAGAGCTTCACACAGTTAAAGTATAAATTCCAAAGGTAAATAGAATATAGTGCATTTCCAGAAAAGGTGGTAAATACCACCTTAACTAAGGTGAACACTCTTTGTTCAACCAGTAAGAAACCGACAGATTTCCTTACAGTTTAAAGCAGTAGAGAGTATATAATACCACCTCTCTAGTTGTCTAGCGAGATATGTATCCTCTGAATCTGTTCACATGAAAATAAGCAGATGAACTGAGATTTTCTGACATTTTTTAGAAAAATGATATAGATTCTTCAAAAATTAAAAAAAATGTATTACAAAAATAATAGATGTTTTAAGATTCTAAAGTTATTATTGGGACACCTGGGTGGCTCAGTGGGTTAAGCCTCTGCCTCAAGATCTCAGGTCATGATCTCAGGGTCCTGGAATAGAGCCCCACATCGGGCCCTCTGCTCAGCTGGGATCCTGCTTCCCCTCTCTCTCTCTGCCTGCCTCTCAGACTACTTGTGATCTCTGTCTGTCAAATAAATAAATAAAATCTTTGAAAAAAAATAAAGTTATTATAATAAATCCAACTCATCCTTTAATTGATACTAGATTTTAAAATGACATGATGGGTACATCAGGGAAATGTTTGTGGACCCTGTATGAGATAATATCATTTTAATGTTAATTTCTTGGAAGGGAAAATGTTACTGTGGTTTTATGAAAGAATGTTTTCATTCTTGGAGGCTATATGATAATGTATTTGGGAATGAAATAACTATGGTTTCTTTAACTTTCATGCCACTTACTTTCAAATATTACAGGGGCACCTGGGTGGCTCAGTGGGTTAAGCCTGTGCCTTCAGCTCAGGTCATGGTCTCAGGATCCTGGGATCCAGCCCTGTATCAGGCTCTCTGCTCAGCAGGGAGCCTGCTTCCCCCTCTCTGTGTACCTCTCTGCCTACTTGTGATCTCTCTCTCTCTGTCAAATAAAGAAATAAAATCTTTTAAAAAATATTACAGCAAAACATATTAATAAGTGGTGAATGTGCATAGAGTTTATGCAAGTCCTTTTGTACTTTTTCTGTATGTTTGAACTTCTGTTGTTAGGGTAAAAATACTCTGTCAAAAATGAAAACCAAAAATTAAGGGTAAAACAGATAAATCAAGGCAAGAGAATGATGGTAATTACCAAAGCAATCTGATGTGCAGTTGGGGTTTATTACATTGTTCTCTTTGATTTTATGTATATTTGAAATTTTCTATAATGAAAATTGTTATACATAATAGCTCAGATAATATTGTTATCATATTAAAAACACACATATATAAAGTTATAAAATTAGTAAACTAGGGTGGCTGTCTGCATGTATAAATTGAAGGAATAAGGTAGAAATGTGAGAAATTAAAATCTGTGTCCTACAGAACACTTTAATCACAAACCAAAAGGTAAAGGGAAAACTAAAATGAGCAATTTACCTCAAGGCCTAAACCATACTATTCCCAGATATGGTAAAGATTTAAATGTTAATAATACTGCCAGAAAACAACCAGAAAAAAGTAGGCCGATAATGAATTGTTCTCAAATTGGGCGAATGTTCCATGTAGAGGACCCAGAAATTAAGGAAAAGGAAACAAAGGAAAGGAAACGGATACAACTTTTGTCTCACGGAGGAATGTCCATACTTCAGAAATATGGGGTGATGCCTGACTTGCACAGATGGTTAGCTAAAGTTTAATCACATAAGTCAAAATAGCCCCTGTGAATAAATCATATAATAAACAGTTCCCTCATAGACTAAGCAAAAGGCAGTTACACATTGTTCACCAGATAAGCAAAGAACGTCTTAACAGATAAATTGAGAAAAAAAAATTAACCTCACCAGAAATGAGATAATCAAATAAGAGAAATACAAGGGTATTCTATATGTTCCTACCAACTTAGAAAACTTTTTTAAAAAATATTTTACTTATTTGTTTTAAAGAGAGAGAGAGAGCACAAGGGAGCAGGGGGAGGGGCAGAGTGAAGGGAGGGAGAAAATCTCAAGCAGACTCACCACTTAGCGGGAAGCCAGACACAGGGCTTGATCCCAGGATCCTGAGATCATGACCTGAGCCAAAATCAGGAGCTGGATGATCTGGGCGGCTGGATGGCTCAGTCAGTTCAGCGACTGCCTTCAGCTCAGGTCATCGTTCCAGAATCCTGGGATGGAGCATTGCACTGGGCTCCTTGCTCAGCAGAGAGCCTGTTTCTCTGTCTGCCACTCCCCCTTCTTGTGCCCTTTGTCGCTATCTCTGTCTCTGTCTCTCTCTCAAATAAATAAACAAATAAATAGAGTTAGATTTTCAAGTGACTGAGCCACCAGGTGCCCCAGAAAACAACTTATTAATATCTTACCAAATATTGTTCAGGCTGAGGTGTGATAATGACGCTAAAAAACTGAATATGCAAATTCAGCATCCTTTTCTGATGTCAATTTAGATACCACTAACAAGGTATTTTAAGATGTTCTTATAGGTACATATAAGAAATATGTGTTAAGGAGATAATCAGGCATAAGGTTTTAATGTATTTTTGCATATTTACTTATAACAAAAAACATAAAACATGTTTATTGTCCAAAAACATAGAAACGGTTATATACATTTTGATATCTATTAAGTATAGTAACAGGGAATTCTTAAGTCATATACTAAAGCATTTCATAAAATGCAAAATGCATGAGGGAAGAAGAAATGAGAAAGGAACATTTCTTCATATATAATTATAATTTCATAAAGAAGTATAAAGAACAAAAATTAGTTAAAGCACATATTAAGAATATCTATTACTAGCTGTTGTAAGTATGATTTTCATTGTTAACGTGCTGTCTTTTTCAATAAAAAATAAGGTTTTCGTATAGTTATTCCAAGAACACCATTCTGAACACGACTCAGAAACCACTGGATTCCGTGTATTACCTCAGTGAAATTAACGCGTCAGCATCAAGTCAGTAAACAGGACAAGCCATCGTATCATAATGCTAAAATAATGTTAAAGTATGAAATGTTTGTGTTCTGAAGTAGAAATTATCTTTATGCAAGCACCATTCAGTAAGGATTCTGTGCATATTAAGATTTCAAGGCTTCTGTCACTTAAAATGATGAAATTCAGTAAAGATTCTTTTGCAACAACAAAAGCAATGATGATGATGATACTGGCTTTGGAAGGGGATTGGACTCACCCTGTAGAATCAAGTGTATACAGATAAAAATGATTTCTTTTATAGTGAAACCAAAACCAAATAAAAGCAACCGTATGTTCTGTGTTAATTATCAAATTTTCTTTCATTTAAAAAAGTATTAAGGCTTTAACTAAATGTGGCCATGAAAATTCTTTCATTCTGGCCTTTTTTGGATCCTCTTTCTATGCAACATTTTTTCTGTAAGAGTTCCTGTTCCTTTTCTGTGTCCCACCTCAGTAAAAGACCCTGCTGATCGATCCAAACCACTTCTGTGTTGGATGGGTCACTTTCTGTGTCAGGATTGATTGATAATAATTGCAGAGAAGCATCTGTCTTAGTCTGCTCTTTTTAAAGTTAAGACTTGAAAGAATAGAGAGTATCAGTGAATTGCTTCTGTTTGAGTCATTTCTGTTTCTGTTCCTTGGTGCCTGGACCCCTGTGTATGCAGGAACAGGAGGATAGGAAGTTGTTCTCTAATAAGCAAAACAATTGCTTTCAAAGTCCCTTCTCTTCCTCTGTATTGCTGCGCTGGGAAAAGTTTTATCAATTTTTCTGACATTTGAAGGGAAATAAAAACGCCTGATCAGAGTTCTACAGACAATGTCTCTTCAAATCTTGCAATGCCCTTTATGCTACAATTACTTCCTTTGTGATTCTTTCAAATGTCTCCTAATAGCAGCAGGCCTGCTTGAAACTGTCTGCTTTTGGCCCACTAGGTTTTACTTTTTAACGGCAAATGTGGTATAAAAGCCGAAGATAAGAGAATGTGCATTGATTACAGTTATCTAAAAATGTTTATTTAGGTCTCTAAATTCGTCCAGTTTCCAACTATAATAATTATAAAATGAAAACTAAAATGTAGTAAATACCTAAATAATTAAACTCTAGGACTTTGGACAAACAAATTATTGGACCTCATTAAAATTCCTGCTAACATCCAGTCAAATAAAGTTAGATTAAGAATAGCTTATCTGGGGGCACCTGGGTGGCTCAGTGGGTTAAAGCCTTTGCTTTCGGCTTGGGTCATGATCCCAGGGTCCTGGGATCCAGCCCCAGGGCATCAGGCTCTCTGCACAGCAGGGAGCCTGCTTCCTCCTTTCTCTCTGCCTGCCTCTCTGCCTACTTGTGATCTCTGTCTGTCAAATAAATAAATAAAATCTTAAAAAAAAAAAAAAAAGAATAGCTTATCTGGGCTTTCCAATATGAGATTCTCAGGTCCTTTTCATGAAAGAGATCTCTGAAGTGGAAAATCAAAACACATAGCACATTAATTATTATATTTCTTAGAATATGTCTACGGACTCCAGACAGTTGTATATTTGTTGGAAAAGACTGCTGTTGACTTCTGTATCAAAGGGTTTCCTTCCTTTTGATAGATAGATAGATAGATAGATAGATAGAAATGAAATTCATTTTCTAGCATTGGAGGTAAGAAAGTTTTATATTTACAGACTGTTTTAAAAATTCGTATTTGTAATGAAGTTCCTATGAGTGTCATTATGGTTTTCTGTGAATAGGAGTCTTCTGTTGTCCTTTGCTCCTGAGTGTGTACAGTGTATTTTGTCCAGTTTCTCATTCTTGTAGGCTTTGCATGAATTCTGCTATAACTACTATGATTCACTTATTGCTTATTTTTTAAAAACATATATGAAATTTTTACTCTTTGGTATGTTGTTTTGTTTCCTCACAACTGTTACATTTTTCCACATGAATAAAGACTATTAATAGCAAATATCTATATATCTATGTCTGTACAGTTGTATCTCTCTATCAAAGTGTTTCCTTCTTTTCTCTAGATAAAAAAGATTAGATACATAGATATTTCTATCTTTCTCTGCCTCTCTGTCTCTTATTTTGTTTTGTAATTAAAAGGTTAGAGTGCTATGTGGTACCAAACTCCAGAAACATATCCACCTTTCAATTTTGCTGTTTTTCTTTATCCAAATAGAGGCAAAAGCTCCCAGGAAAGAGTTGGTCTAATTCTATGTGAGCTCACAATAATAGTGGACAGTTGTATTTAAAAAATTCTATCTAAGCTCACAGTAATAGTGGATAGTTGTATTTAAAAAATGAAGTCTCCATTAAATGGTGATATATATAGAAATAGAAACACAGAGAAGAAATAGTACCAGATCATTGAGCTCATTAACAAAGGATTATTGAACATATGCTGTGTGCAGGGAGTGCTCTAGGCACTGGGATACATCAATTAAAAATAAAGATCGCTATCTCCTTGGGGCTCACATTCAAGTTTCAAGAGTCAGGCAATAAAAAACTTACCTTTAAAGTAAATTACACAGTCTATCAGAAAAAGTATAACTAAAAACCATTAAGTAGAGGAGTAAAGATAATCAGTTGTACTAGTGTAATGGAAGGAACAATATGAGTAGGCCACATTGAGAAAACGAGATGTGTAGGAGTTGAAGACATAGCCAGATGGATTAATGGGAGAAGAATATTCCAGGGAGGAGAGACAACTAGAGCAGGGACATAATACCACAAGGGTGCCTTCTGTGTCTGGATAATAGAGTGAAAAGTAAAAAAAAAAAAAAAAAAAAAGGTAGGAAAGGCTATCAGAAATATAGATGACACAAAGACAAGTATAGCTTATAGACTATTTTAAGGACATTGCCTTTTACTTTGGATTAAAGATTAAGGCATTAAAAGATTCAGAATAGAAGATTGGCAATATCTGATTTACATTTACCACTATCTCTCTGGATTTTTTTGAGAATATAGTGTCAAGTCTACAGAGGGTCATGGTAGAGGCCATTTATATTGCCAGATTCCAATTATAATTCCAATTATATGGTAGATTCCAATTATAATTAGTACGAGTGGGTATACAAATATCAAACAAACTAGAGCTTAAAATAAAAATTTATATTCCTAAAAACAAAAGAAAAGAATCCATCTGTTAGAAAAAGAGTTGATAGTCATAGAAGATATAACATTTTACTCATATATGTACCAAATAACAGGGTCAAAATATATAGGATAAAAAAATGACAGAAATAAAAGGAGAAATAGACAATTCAACAATAGTAAGCAGATAACCTGAATTAGTTTCCTAGGGTTACCATAACAAATTACCACAAACTCCGATGGCTTAAAAGAAAAGACATTTATCCTCATACATTTCTGCAGGCTAGCCTTCTGAAATCAAGGTGTTGGCAGGGCCATGCTCTTTGTGAAGGCACTAAAGAAAAATCCTTCCTTGCCTTTAGCTTCTGTTGGTTATAGACCATCCATGATATTTCTTGGCTTGTAGTCACTTAAATCCAATCTCTTTTTCTGTCTGTACATAGTCTTCTTCCCTTTGTGTTTGTCTGTGTGTTTTCACGTGACCTTCCTACAGGATACCAGTCATTGATGTCCATTTGATATGTCCACTATGATTCAATATTATCCAAGTACATCTGCAAAGACCTTATTTCTAAGTAAGAGCACATTGTGAGGTTTTGAATGGACATGAATTTTGGTGGGGACACTAGTAAACCCAGTAGAGTTCATTTTCTGCCCACACAAATTTGAAAAAATGCATTCACATCAACCCAACATTTCCAAAGGTATTAACCCATTCCAGCATTAACTCTACAGCCCAAATCCTATCTAAGCATAAACTCAAAAAGGTCTAAGTTTTGTCATCTAAAGCAGGTATGCATGAGACTTTGAGTATGATCCATCCTGAACAAAACTGCTCTCCATCTGTGGATTTGTAACTAGAAAGCAGGTTATCTGATTCCAAAATATAATGGCCTAGGATGGACATTCCCATTACAAAATGAAGATACTAGAAGGAAAAGAGTAGTTATAGGTAATGAGCAAATCCACAACTCAGCAGGGAGAATTCCATTAGGTTTCAAGCCCTGAGAATAATCCACTGTAGTGTAAAGCTCCCAAATCTGTTCCCATAGAGAGATCTTGGAGCCACAATCTGAGCCTGTGGAAGTAACTTTGCCTTGGCCTGTAGCAGTGGGACTCTGCCTTCTGGGCAGTTCATTTCCTACAATGGAATTCCAGAAGTCTTGTACCCTTTCTTAATTTTTCTCCCTGCCTTTATCTTCTTCAGTATAAGGTGAGACAGTGTTTCTACTTATATAATGTTCTCAAAAACCTTGTTGGCCTTCTGTGGATGTCAAGAGGACTCATCCATATCAAAAGAGGGTGCCCCATAGATCCTTTCTGGAAGAGTTAATCTCTGTTCTTAGCTTATGGAGAGTTGGTCATTTTGATCCATGAATTGTATACTTAATGTCCTCAGAGTAAGTTTTTCCAACCACACCCTTGGTCCTGACTCCAGAGCAACCTATGTGGATTAGGTAAGAATTTTACAAAGCATGAAATGCTAGCTCCCCTTATTTAACAGTTCCTTCATCAATTTAATCTCTTTTCTTTCACATTTTACTGTAAGCACTAAGAAAAAAATCAGTTCACACATTCCACATTTTGCTTGGAAATCTCTTCAGCTAAATATCATCATCATCACTTCAAGTTCATCGCTTCCCAGTTTTTGCTTTTCACCCAAAAGTAGAATAAAATTCTGTCAAGTTTTCTGCCACTTTACAACCAGGATTGCTTTTCCTCCAGTGTCCAACACATGCTCTTCATTTTCTTCTGAGACTTCCTCAGAAGTATGTTAAATATTCATATTTCCAGCAACCTTCCATTCAGGACATCATATGTGTCCTTTAACTGACAGGAGTCTTCTCTATGGATCTCCTCACTCCTTACTGAGCTCTCAGCACTTACTGACTGTCGCCTTTGACATTGATATTTCTATCAAAATCTTAAAGGCAATCTAGATATTTTTCTATCATGTACTTCAAAATTCATTCAACCTCTAGTCATTAACCCATCCCAAACGCTGTTTCAATTTTTAGATATTTGCTACAGCAGCATCTCGCTTCCCAGCACCAAAATCTCTATATTAGTACCTAAGTCTGCTGTAATAAATTACCACAAATCTGGATGGCTTAGATCAGACATTTCTTCTCTCACAGTTCCAGAGGCCAGAAGTCAGGAATCAAGGTGTCAGCAGAGCCATATTCCCTCTGAGAGCACTAGAAAAGAATTCACCCTTGCCTCCCCTACCTTCGGGTGGTTGTTGGTGATCATGAACATCCTTTGGTTCATACCAGCATAGTTCCAATCTCTGTCACATAGTTTCTTTCTTTTGTGTCTGCCTTAAAAATACTGTATTTCCAAATCAGGCTACATTCTGAGGTCTGGTTAAACAAGAGTTTTGCGGGAACACTGTTCAACCAAGTGCATCCCTACTTCAATAATGAATAGAAAAACTAGACAGGCCAAGAAGGATAGAAGACTCGAACCATTATATATGCAAGTTAGATGTAATAGACATCTGTAGAACCCTTGGCCAAGCAAAAGCATAACATACATTCTTCTCAAGTGCTCATGTTTAAGAACATTCACTAGGATGAGCCATAGACTGGGCCATAAATCAGACCTCAGTAAATTAAAAGGACAGAAATGATAGAAAGTGTTTTCTCTGACCACATTTGATTGAATTAGGAAACAATAACATAAACTTGGGATAATCACAGGCATGTGGAAATTATACAAAACACTACTAAATAACTAATGTGTCAATGAAGAAATTTAAAAAAAGAAATTAGGACATATTTTGAGATGAAAAAAATGAAGCTATAACATGCCAAGAGATTTAAGATTCACCCATACTTCAGGGAATCTTACAGAGGTAAATGCCTATATTAAAAATGGAAAAAAAGGGGCGCCTGGGTGGCTCAGTCGTTAAGCATCTGCCTTTGGCTCAGGTCATGATCTCAGGGTCCTGGGATCGAGTCCCGCATCAGGCTCCCTGTTCTGCGGGAAGCCTGCTTCTCCCTCTCATACTCCCTCTGTTTGTGTTCCCTCTCTCAGTGTGTCTCTGTCAAATAAATAAATAAAATCTTTAAAAAAAAAAAAAAAAAAAAAAAAAAAAAAAAAAAAAAAAAAAAAAAAAAAAAAAAAAAAAAAAAAAAAAAAAAAAAAAAAAAAAAAAAAAAAAAAAAAAAAAAAAAAAAAAAAGGAAAAAAAATGATCTGAGAGTAATAACATAAATTTCTTAAACTTCTACCCTAGGCACTGGACAAAGAAGAAAAAATTAAACCAAAAGGAAGGAAGTAATAAACATTGGAGCAGAAATTTATGCAAAAGACAACAGAAGAACATTAAGAAAATCAATAAAACTAAAAGATGTTTTTTTGAAAGATCGACAAAATCGACAAAACATTATAGTTGGACTGACCCTTATTTCCCCAGTAGATCCACAAATTCAAAACAATTGCTTTCAAAATTTCAGTTGAGTTCTTTGTAAGAACTGACAAGCTGAGTCTCAATTTCGTACGGAACTAACAAAAGACCCATACTACCCAAAACAATCTTGGAAAAGAACAATATTGTAAAACTCCCACTTTTAACTTTCGAAACTTACTATGAAGCAACCACAAGCAAGGCAGTGTGATACTTGTATACGGACAAGCATACAGATCTCACCTCACACCGTATGGAAAGACAACCTGCACACGCGCACTAAAGGAAGTGCTGCCATTAACCTAAGCCTAAGACTTGCTTAACCGGCAAGATGCAGGGGTCATTATTTTTATGTCCTTCCGTTTTCTCACCTTCATAGCCGCTCCATAAACAAATTGTAATAGTTTCATTCCCTACAACTGCCACTAGCCTCGCCTCTGGGTTTTACACCCTTCGGTCTTCTGTGCTCTACAATTTCTTACTCAAAAAAGCCACAGATATCTTTTTGAAAATGTAAATAAACTATTTTCCACATTGCTTCGTGTCCACCAGTGTTTTCTCTCTTTGGAATATATTCATGGGATGTATTTAAGGCCTTCTTTCTGGACTTTAGGAATATTAAGTTATTTCTTATTTCAGCATCTTTGAACTTGATTTCTCTGACTTCTTTTCTATTCTTTGTTTCCCCTTCAGTTTAGATCTAAACTTATATGTTGCTTCTTTGGACACTATTTACAATGTTCTTGTTCCCCTATGCTTAACTTGTCATTGAATACATAATTATCGAGGTCCTACTCTGTTCCAGGCACTGTTTTTAAACCTGAGGTTCAGAAAACTATAATTTTGATTTTACCACAATTTCTAATCATGGTTTTTTATTTCTTGTCTTGCTTATTGACTATCTCATTGCCATGATCTCTGTATTTTGTTCCATGTAGTCTACTTGTGCATATTCAAGCCCTTACCCATAATAAATATTCCGTGAATATTCTCCAAATAAATGTGCCATGTTGGCATTATGAACATAGCTTTTCTATTATACTCTACACACTGTATAAAAGCCAATCTGGAACAACAGTGCCACCCAAGAGTATTAACTCAGCCCACTCCACCTTACAAATTCCATATGTACTTCATGATTTTACCTCCCTGGTTTTTTATTTCCTTTCAGAGTATGTCAGCCCTTAATATTTCTTAGAGGTCCTATTCTCCTACCCCCCTTTTTTTTAAGGCTTATTTATTTATTTGAGAGAGAGAGAGAGAAAATGCAAGTTGGGGGAGGGGAAGAGGGAGAGGGAGAGAAGAAGACTCCCCACTGAATGTAGAGCCTGATTCCAGGGTCCATCACAAGACCCTGAGATCATGACCTCAGTCAAAATAAAAAATCTGATGCTTAAACCACTAAGCCACCTAGGCACCCCAGAGGCCCTCTTCTTTATGCATTTGTCTATTTGTTTGCTCAACCAATATCAAATCAAACTTTTTAATTTTTCAGTCCTTATATTAAGGATTAGAGATAGATGCATAAGAGAGATAGGGATTTTACTCCAATGGAGTTCATCATCTGCCATGTAAGCAATTGCAATAAACTGTATAAAGTCCTATCCTCTACAAGGCGGGACTCTATTACAACATACAGAAGAGAAGCAAATCCTAACATGGGCATTCAGAATAATCCTCTTGGCAGACAGATTAAATATTTAAGGGGTATCTTTGTTTTTGTTTTTTTTTTTAAGATTTTATTTATTTATTTGACAGACAGAGATCACAAGTAGGCAGAGAGAGAGGAGGAAGTAGGCTCCCCACGGAGCAGAGAGCCCGATGTGGGGCTCGATCCCAAGACCCTGGGATCATGACCTGAGCCAAAGGCAGAGGCTTTAACCCACTGAGCCACCCAGGCACTCCTAAGCTGTATCTTAACAAAAGTATCAACCCTCTCAAAGAGATGAGCAGCTGCCGGCAAAGACCAGGTTGGAGCTCATTCTCTAGTTTACAGACTCAATCACCTTACTGAACTCTTGGCTCTGTGCACTATTTGATTTTAGGGCTTTTTCAGCTTTCTAAGATATGCTCCCTTAACCTCTCCTCCTAAACCCTACAGCAATACCCCAGCCACTCTCATCTTCTGTTATCCTCAGCAACTGAAAGTAAAGGCAAGAGAGGAGAAGCTTGAAAGACAGAAGGCAGAAAGTGAGGACCGGGGAGTGGAAGAGTCTGGGCTTAAGATGCAGTTGAGAAAGGTACAGATCATAAAATCTTTTGAGAAACTCACCACAGGACTCAGAAAAGGACACGGGTGAGGAAGGGTGCTCCAAGGGTAATGCTGGTATAAATATCTCCAAAGTTCATTTTACTATAATAACTAATAATGTAGCTGGATGGGATAGAAAGACCATGTTGAAAAAAAATTCATTATGAGAACAATGAAGATTTTGATTTTGATTTTTAAAATGTACATTAATAGACACAGAAGATCAAGTATGCAATATTTTGTTCAACTTTTGGTAGTAAACCTGTAGTTTACAAATATCAATTATGCTATCACTTAATCTCTGGTGAAATCACCTTATAGTCCTCCCAGATTTTATGTATCTGAGGTACTGAAAACGAATTTTATAATACATTGTCATTGATGATTGGCTAATACTTAAGCTAGTATACCTCCAAATTATATAAAGGAATTTAATAACACAAAAGGTGAAATTGTATATGAGTAATGAGTGAATTTACTATACATAGTGGGAATAAGTAAATTCATAGCAGTCATGTTAATTTATGTATACCTAATATCAAGTTTATATCTGATTTGGATATATTTCTTATATCTTTAGAGCATTCATTTAAAAGTTTTCAAAAACACATTAAATTTTAGTTTACCTGGTTTAGCCAGTATAGAATATGTCTTAGGATAATATTATGCAATTAACCCAACAATCGTTATCTAGAGTAAGTTACCTAAAATGGACATATAACTATTTTCAACAGAAGACATCCTTTAATATGAGTTTTGTGGGGAACAGCTAAGAAATTCCAAAGCTTTATGCTTATGCATGTATAAAATGTGAAATACTGACACTTCCTGTTAGAAAACCTCACTTACAAAATATATAGAGAATAACATATTTCAAACAAAGGCTCACATCATTACAATATTTTCCCATGTAAAGATCACTCAATTATATCTTCAAATAGAGTAAATGTTGTCCTTTTTGCGATCTGATTTCCTTCAGTCAGCCCTGTATTTAAACTGCCATTCCATCTGAACTCTCTTCTCAAGAGTCTATACATTAGCTGCCCCTATTCCTTTAGTGTCCTCCCACTGAGAACTAGAGTACGAGGCCAATGCCCCCGCTCTCTCTGATATATACACTAAATTCACTATCCCTCCTCCACTGCAGATAAAGTTGCATTCTAAGCACTCAGAAATATGAGTTCTTAAGGTCCTTCTGCTCACTGGTGCAAAGTGGTATTTTTATTTATGTTCAAGCATTTCTTTATACACGTCATCTATTGAATTGATACAGATGCATGCAATTATGAAACTTTGGTTTAGAAGGGCTTTTCAGATGAAATAATTGAATTCATTTTCCATAACAGGAATAATTTCCATGGTGGAGGAAGAATATCTACAAATCTGCCGTTCTATTTATGAAGGGCTCCATTGGAAAAGCCTATCTTAGAACAGACTAGAAAATAAATTCCGGCTCTTTCATACCTGTATATTCCAGGTCTGCTTTCTGGAACAAATAATAAATGTATTATTTTTGGCAAAACACAGCCCTTAGATATTTGAAAAGAACTCTTTGCCGTATTAAGTAAGATGGGCTACTTCCGGTGCCCCTTATGTTACTTGGTTTTCTAATTCTTCAGCCTGTTGGTAATCTTTTTATGGCCCTTCTTCCTACTGTCAACTTCCCTTTTTATAATATGGAAGGAGTACAGAGTTGAATGTGACCTTATTTGAGAATGACACTGTATTTCAAATTAGCCATCATGCAGCATTCATCATGTATAACTAAACTGAAATCAACTAAAAAAGTGTATTATATAAATTACAATTAATCTATTCTTTCCAATGTATATTTGAGCACTTGGGTTTCACAAAGACATCCAGGATTTTAAATTTTTGGAAGTGAGTTCTAAGCATCAGTGCTCTGAAATATGTGTAAGTAGAAATTACAACAAAACCTTATGATATCATGTTAAATTTGACATTATAGTGACCCTGCTTTTATCTTAACAATGGAGAAGGAAAGGGGAGTGCGTTTATGTTCACGTTTTTAGTTTGGATTGGAGGAATTTGGCATTATGTTGTTTAAGGAGCAAAGGGCAGGAAACAGGTTCGTGGTAAATTGAGTTCAGTTCCGAACGCTGAGCCTGTGTTGCTAGATAGATTTCCAGGTGAAGAGGTGAAACCTACAGGGCAGAGAGTATCAGAAAACGGAGAAAAGATGAGACAGAGCTCAAAAGTAAAAATAAGGGGATGGTAAGATCTCAGTTTTAAGAGAAATTTTGCCCATCCATGCATGCAAATTTTAAATTATCTGCACAAAATTTGGTCAATTGTTGATTGATTTTTGTCCTACTTAAATGTGTATATTATACTACTCTTTATTCATTTAGGTCTGTTCAAAATTATCCATTGTATATTTAAATCTATCTATATCTATCTATATCTATACACACACACACACCCCCCACACACACACATATATAATCTATATAGACATGTCATTTGAAGAACTAGATTGGGATGACCTTTCTGAAAAAGATTGTACAGGGAGAAGTCTTAGAATATGAATTAAGGGAAACACTTACTTTAGATTTCACAAAAAGGAAAAGGAGCCAGAAGAGAAGTTGGAGAACGTGGCAGAAATTAGTTAGAGGCTCTAAAAGGTGGACTCTATTCTCCCCACTCTACTAAGATACATTTTCTGGCCTCCTTATAGCTATATTTAGTCCTGATAGTGATCTCTGAGCAATGAAAAATTTTATGGAAGTGAAAGAAAGTCAGTATGGGACTTGATACACAATCCTTATGACTTCATTTTTACTCACTTCTTGGGAGGGTGCTAAAGGAAAGAAATGGAAGAATCTTAGATGTTTGGATTTTCTTCCAGGGAGTGTTGCTTGGTAGGGTTGTCTAATCAAGAATGCCCAGAAGAATGAGAAATATATTCAAATACCAGTTATTTGATTTTGGTTCTACTGACTTTATTTTTTCTTGACTTTGGATAATGTTTTTCCTTTTCTTTGCATGCCTATTAATTCCTGACTGAATGCTAGACATTAAGAATATACATTGTTGAATCACTAAACTGTATGCCTGCAACAAATATTACACTGTGGTAACAAGCTAGAGTTAAAAAAAAAAAGATTATGGCATTGTAGAGATTCTGGCTGGAGGTAGACTGCAAGGGCTTAGAGAGTTATAAATGGTAAAACAATGCATGGGTAAAGAAAATGTATAATATTCTTAAGAGAATGAAGCCTAATGGACCATACTACCTGTGGATAGTATGATTTTTGAAACATATTCATCTTTTTTCGTTCAAACAAGGTTTGACTACAGGGACGAATCTAGGGGAAATAGACATTGAAAGTGGAAGAAATGGTAGAGTAACTAAATATGCTTTAGGGAAAGCAGAACAATATATGGAGTAAGAATTCACATAATTATATTCATGTCGGTATCTCAGTTTCAAGGACAGAAGTCTGTGGTTTGCCCCTAAATGACACATTGATAATAATTACATTTTAAATATGGCTGATATAATACTACACACATTCCTGGCTAGTGCATATATATGACATATTTTTCCAATGTTATCTATAATAACATTATACTAAGGGATTTAAAAAATTTGACTGAAATTCATCTACACCCACTATCATAGGAGTCATAGTGTATGAAAGTTAAGTCAGTCTCGTGTAACTTTAGTGGACATAAATTGACTCCTATTCGTCTTTCTGAAGTCATTTCTGGCTTCTCAAACGTAAACAAACATACTCCTTTTAAAAATGTTTTGTCATGGGGATGAAGACATCCATTTATCTATTTATGTGTATGTGTGCGTGTGTATGTTTGAACTTCTGAAATCTGCACATTGAAAATCTGTAGTCAACAACCTCTTTACTTGCTATCACGAACTCTGGAAATAAGACAAAAATTAGGAGAGGCAAAATTCCTAGCTGGGTGTCATACAGGATTTGAGAATTTGTGAGATGGGGTGATAACAGTGTATGATCAGTGAATAACCCTTGGGTTGATTGATTAAAGCAGTAGTGGGCATTATAGAAACTCGACAACCTGATACACATTTTGCTTATTTGAGTAGGTGTTGCCATGTGAACTCTGGGTTGCTGTTACGGAGATTATCATTATCCAAATTTCTGCCAGAGTTTCTCAAGCCTCCAGACAGATGATGATATATGTGAAGTGATTATAATGTTCTGTGTTGAAGAAAGGTGTTTAAGGAGGAATATCAGAGTGCTGCAAACATGGTTTTAAAATATTCCACTCTCCTTTTCTCCTCTTTAAATTGGGTTTGTATTTTTACTTGTTTTCATATCCTCCTGTGTGTGTGGGAGGGGGGAAATAAAGGAAAAAAAGACACTTTTTTAAATTAGTGGTTTCTCAGTTCTGAATCAAGCAATTTTCCTAAGAGTAAACCTATATTACTTTTTTTCAAATGCACAGGAAAATTATAAGCCATTACAGCCCTTTGATGCTAGCATACAGATGATAGAGAGTTCTATCTTTTCCGTTTGTAATCCAAGAGATTGTCGTCCCAGATGTCCTAGAAACTTGACCAATCAGAGAAGATCCTAAACAGCATTTTATATCAATTATGTGCAAAACCCTGCCAATTATCTTCTCATATAATCCACATCAATAACTGAGAAGCACAAAAGATATAAACTCAAAACATCTGCTCTCACTACAGTAGGCGACCAAGAGCTTAAACAGTAACTCACATCCTAACATAGACTGATACATTTATCTGGGATCATGCTGTTTAAGTGGGATTTGTGATTAAAATATTACCACTTTGGCCTATCTCCTATTAGAAAATATGTTTTCCCCTTTTAAAGCACTGTCATTTCTATTTTACGACAGTGGTAAATTAAGAGAGCTACTGCCAGCTACCTATAAAGAATAAAAACTGCACTTCTACTTTCTGCTCCCTGTCATTCTTCTCCCGTTGATGTTAACAATACCTAGGCTTTTAAAAGAGACAAGGAAAAAAAAAATAGCCTCCAGAAAATCATTGCTTTGGCACCTGCATAATTTCTGAGCCATGTTAAATGCCAGAATAAAACTATATCAAAATATAAAATGTGAACCCAAAGTGCCTATATGATTCAAGAAAAGGAAGTATTTAAAGACAACAAACACATAAGATAGCTTATATTTAAAGATAATATAATGTGACTTTTTCTAAGCGTTAGAGACCTAGAACTGGCAGTTGGCAAAAACAGATTTGATTTTAAATATTGTTCCAATGAAAGTGTAGAAGACAGACAATTCCCTCCTGTTTTCCATCAGCATCCCTACCTTACGTTATAGCATATCAGACCTGTCAAGATATGTCTGTATTCCTCACGTTAACAACAAAAATATGTAAATGATAATATTACACTGTCAATTTCCCTAAACAGCTTTGTGTTCCATCTTCAAATTCCCAAAGCAGTTTGGGGATAAATTAACATTTAAAATTATAATTCCCGTACACATTAAAGAAACCAGATTCCACTTGTTCCTAGACTTCAATAATATAATTTTGCAATCATGGTTTGGAAATTATATTGCTTGACATAGTTTTCCAATTGGTGATGCATGACTTTAGAGCGGATATTCTCTAGTCTGTTACCAATTAAATTTGCATTTTAATTGTAACAAATGTAATGCCCTTGATGATAGACAGAGGTGGATGAAGAAATGTAGCAGCCTATATTCAGAAAAGATATGTATCGTGCCATTTCACAATAAGATATTTACAAGTGTTTGAAGAGCAACGCAAGATTCTTATGGTTTGCACATGAACACTATCTTATTTGGTCATCACTGTATATATATATATATATATATATATATATATATATATATATATATCTTTTTCAAAAGATTTTATTTGATTGAGAGAGAGAGAGAACAGGAGCAGGGAGAGCAGCAGAGGGAGATGGAGATGCTAACTGCCCCCTGAGCAGGGAGCCCTGCACAGGACTGGATCCAGGACTCTGGGATGATGACCTGAGCCGAAGGCAGACACTTAAGCGACTGAGCCACCGAGGTGCCCCATATGTATTTCTAATATACAGTTCAGAATTCTCATTTGCACATGAGAAAGCAGGCAAATAAATAAATAAATAAATAGGAGGATGTGCTTGGATTAGACATGCGCACTTGAAAAGAAAAAGACAGTTTAATCACAGAAATTTTAAACGGAAAGGTATTATGAACAATGTGGAAAATTCAGTCACACAATTCAGTATGTGCAAATTGAGATTTTTAAAATTCGAGGTTGGCAATAAATGACACTTTTCTGATCACTATTTTCTGATCACTATTTCTAAAGCAGTATATTTTTCTTTGAATGTCAGATAAATGATTTCTCATTGCTAAATTTCCTACTCTATTGGAAGAAGATCACTTTTACAAAAATATCTTTAATGGTGGTGGGTGATATTGGTTACATTATATGGCACAGCTGACTTTAAGAAAGTGTCAGTCCTCGGTGGACTGACGAAATTAGGTCAGCCCTTAAAAGGACTTGGAGTTTTTTTGGTGGAAGACAGGAAGCACAAGGAGATTTGACACACCAGGAACTCTCCATTTCTGGCTTGGGGGTGGATGAGCCACATGCCAAGGACCCAAAAATGGCAGTGAGGACCTGAGAGTGACCCCAAGCCAATGCCCAACAAAGAACTGAATTCTTCCTACCTTCTGAAGAAGTTTGGAGGGGGCTCAGAATCCAAATATGAGTTCCTGCCCCAGTCCAACACCTGATTTCAGTATGGTGCCAATCTGAGCAGAGAGTGCATTCATTTCCGGATTTCGGACTTCAGGATGATGAGCTAAATAACAGCTAATGTATTAAGCTGTTAAATTTGTTGTACTTTGTTATGTAACAATAGAAAACTAAGTCACCTACCACTGCTTATAACTCAAACTACAGAATATGTTGTTACCATGTCTTCTCAAATGATTAAAAAAAATTCTTTGGACAATCTGAAGTAAAATTGATATAGATTCCTTAAAGTCAAATTCCATTGTCCAGAAATTCCCTCCATTCTACAAATATATGTTGAGCAACTACTGTATTCCAGGTTTTTTGTCTGTGCTTGGTTATATACTCAGTAAAAACACATTTCTAGCTGTCATCCCTTCTGTCTTGGAAGTTGAGAGAAAACTGTAATTATCATACTTACTAGCAGGAGTAACATTAGAATGTGGCATGGGGAGTGGGGAGAGGAAGAAGAAGGCCTCCCACCTAGCAAGGAGCCTGATGCGGGACTTGATGCCAGGACCCTGGCATCATGACCTGAGGCAAAGGCAGATGCTTAACCACTGAGTCACCCAGGCACCCTAATTGTCAAACTTTTAAATTATTCTATAAAGCAAGTTTACTTTCCTGAATAGTGTCTGAGCTTACCAATTCTGTCAAAGTATAAGGTTGCTTTCCTAAAAATGGTAATGTGTTTGTATCAATTTTCATGATACTAGAAATAAAGAGAAAAGTTGACGTCCCTAGATGTTCCATGAGTGCTACTTTATATTATTTATTTATTTAATTTATTTTATTTTTTTTAAGAAATCAAATTTAATCTTATAAGGAAATTTGGATTGACCAAACTAACTGGTTATCTGCTGTGGAAAACTATTCATTGTTTAGAGCACATCCACATTGTCTGATTCTCAATAATCATTGTATTTTCCAGTTCCATAAATTGTAGATGACTGATAACAATGTAAATATTTCACATTTGTAGATGTAAAATGCATTCTCTCATGGAGGTTCTATTTACTTCCCTGTCCATCTTGTTTACAAAGTGAGTTTCGTTCTCATTTGTACTTTATTTGGACGTTCCTTTACTCCCTATAAATTTGTGATCCTCTGATTTCTCCTTCGAGTTGGATGTAATACCTCTCAGGTTTCCTCATTAATAATGAGTTAACTCAAATCTTTAACACATGTTTTATATCCATATGAGAGTTGTTATTTTACCCCTTTTTTAAAAAAGTCATCATTTAGTACTGTGAGGAAACACCCAACTTTACAAGACTCCAAAAAGAATGTTCTATGTTTAGGTAGAAACATCAATTGATAATTTTGTCTGTCATTTAATCTACCTAGATTTACCTAACTTTACATAGTGATGTGCTAATTTCTAATTCTGAATTCAGAAATTATAATTCAGAAATAAGAACATTACCAAGAAGAAGAATCCCACCAAAATAGACACCCCAAATTAACCTATTAACCCTACTCTGCCGGTTAAAAAAACCCCCAAAAAACAAAAAACACTTTCTACTTGTCAAAGCTGAATAATGGCCTCCCAAAGCTATTCGTAGCCTAATTTCTGGAATATATGAATATGTTGCCCTGCATGCCAAAGGGGGCTTTGCAAATGTTATTAAATAACTTCAGAGGAGAGGATTATTCTGGATTATCCAAATGGGCTGTTGTGCTGTGCTGGTCTCAGCCTATCAATTCCAGGTTTTGGCTGGACTGGCTCTTGTGATTCTTATTATGATTGCAAGATATCCTTGGCAATAACCATCAGAAAACTTAAAAAAAAACCAGGTTTATTACTCATAGGTCCTAGAAATTATATGGCACACCTGTGTCCACACAGGAAGGGAGAGAAAAACGAGAGTGTGGGCCTAGGTTCTGCTTTTATTGAGGTCAAGAGTGAGGGCCAGAGTTTCACAGGCTCCATCTTTATTGGTGAATTCATACATAACAGTGGAAATTTAAAGGGCAGAAAGAGAGGGAAAGAAAGAAGCAGACCTAAATGGTCAGTTATCGAAATCAACCAAGATCTCTAAAACAAAGGAGCCTGGTTGTGTGTAGGGGGCCAGACTTCTGGCATCCCGAACTGTTAGATAATAACTCTCTATTGCTTTAACCACTATATTGTGGTAATTTGTTCTAGCAGCATTCAGAAACTAACATACAGTCTAAACTGAGGATAGCCAGAGAAGTTGCCATGAAATTTGTGATGGTGGTCTCGATGTTTAATATCTAAGAAATTCAATAAAATACACAGATTCTTTTTGAATTTGAGGAACATTTTTAAGGGCATCTTACTATATAATAATAAATAAGTGTATATGGCAGTTTACAAAGTATTATAAAAAATTTGATTATCTTATGGCACATATTTTCATACAACAGCATTTACTGAGTACCCATGGGCTACTTTACTAATGCCAGACATTATTTTAAATAAGGTCAAGTTTTAAGCACCTCACAAGCTAAGCCAGGACTGACTAAAACAAGACCTCAGAGACACTGGAATGTTTACTCTTCTGATTTTTTTTCTTCTTTGCTTACATATTCAAGTTTCTATCAGTATATTAAATAAGTTAATTTCCAAGTAAAAGATATGTTAAGGATTGGACTGATTTTTTTTATGTGCTTCTGACCTCACTCAGAATCATGAATAATGTCCAAAGTCAGCGACAGTATTTAATTAATTCTCTTGAGTGCTCAGAACTTCTAGTAAATGTAACTGAGACATATGAAAGAGAATATCTTACCTTTTGGCTTTCTTCAATCAAATGATTATATACTCTATCCAATAATACAAAATAACCTTTTATGTCCCTGATCATCTAAGGTGGAGGAAAAAAAATGGAACACAAAATGGTAGGCATATACAGGTCCAACTCAACTGGACTTCAGCAGAAGAAAATAAAATATCTGAACACTTCAACAGTAATTCCTTTGAAAAATAAAATGTGACTTTTATTATCTCTAACTATATGTCCCTCAGTGGATGTTCAAAATGTCTTTAGAACCCCAAAAGCAAAACATCTTCTAATCAAAAGTCCAAAAGTAAATATTTCTCTATAAATTTAATTTAGTTAAAATTTGCAGATTTTTGTGAGACAGAACTTATAAAGATACTCCCTGTATGTTAGAAATGACATTATAAATTAACTTTAATATGATTAGATTTATAAGAAGGACCTAAGCATTGAAATACTCAATATTTCAATATTCAATATCAAATTCAGTAGTTATACATATATTTTCATGTAAGGTGGGATAGCAAATGTTTGTATAATAAACATTTTCATAAATCAGAAATGAGCTGGGCTTGTTTCAATGTGTTCATGAGGCTGAATCACTAGGTTGGAACTGTGAGACATGAAATCTCATTCTTAGCTGGAAACCTAGGTTTCCTATGTACTAGTCCCTCTAGTATTACATATGTGGCATAATTCTTAAACGATGGCTCTGCGTGCATTCTACCTCATTATTATTTAAATAAGCTCATAAATATTTTACATAGAATTCAAGAATGGAAGCTTTGCATCTGGAGACTAATGGTATGGCTTCCATCTAATTTGTTTTTCTATCAGATATAGAGTTATTATATTATCATAAAATATGATAATAGTAGAGCATTATCCTAGAAAAAGTGCTGAGGCTAATAATGTAATGTATAAAACATATCATCTCAGTGAATTTCCAACACTTTGTACTCAGTTTTATAGTGAATCCATGTACAGAGAAAAAGGGCAAAAGAATTTCAAGAAATTTTCAAGAATTTCAAGCATAGGGTGACCATAACTGTATGTTGGAACCTTCTAATAGTAAAATCTCATTAATGTAAGACATACTAATACAAAGCTAGGTAAGTTAAGGTTCTCCTAGGAATGTTAACTTATCCGCATTTAATATATATAACATGTGGTATTTTAAATTACCAGTTAGGTTTCTAAATACATATTTTATTGTGCAGGCTGTATAATGCTGATAATATAATGTCACCATGAGAATTGTAACTTTTCCATTCTGACATATGTTTAGATTTGTAACTTTGTTGTTACATTAGCATTGAATTGTTTTTCACATAAATTTCTATGGTTCTGAAAGAGAAAGTGAAGAAAAAATAATTTTAAAAAGCACCCTGGATTGTGGAAATATGCATACTAAATAAATAATGTTGCTAAATTATAAAAAATTATAATCAACAGCATTTCAACAAAGAACAACTATATTTTGTGAATATTAAATAAAATATGTAATTCAAGATAAATACTTTACTATATTTATGTCTTTAAATTTTAACTTATTGACATAGAAATTAATATTTTGAGGTTTGTATCATTTTTCCCAATTGTATTTTAATCCCTTAAGTTTTAATGTCTCTCAGCATACCTATAAACTATTATTTATCATCTGTGAGACTTTCAGAATTAAAACTCTAAACTCTTGATTCTGTTAATATATATCAACTGTTTTTCCCAACAACTGTTATTTAAATAAAATACGATGTTGCAGCACTGATGAAAACATTTCGTAGATAATTGTTTCAATTTACACACATTTTATTTTATTTTTAAAGATTTTATTTATTTATTTGACAGACAGAGATCACACGTAGGCAGAGAGGCAGGCAGAGAGAGAGGAAGGAAGCAGGCTCCCTGCTGAGCAGAGAGCCCAATGCGGGGCTGGATCCCAGGACCCTGGGATCATGACCTGAGCCGAAGGCAGAGGCTTTAACCCACTGAGCCACCCAGGCACCCCCAATTTACACACACTTTAAATATACAGTAGGAAAAATGGGAAGTTAGATTTCACATATGTTCTGATTTCATTGAAAAATCAGTTAGGATATAATAATCCTTAATATCAGCTACATTTATGACTAATTTATTTCTTTTGAGGGCTGACAATGAAAATGGATTTAGATTTTTAGTCCTTTGTGACTAAAAAGTTTTGAATGTTTACTGTTGGGTAAAGTAACACTTCAGCAACATTTGTGAGCTATGAGAAGTCATTTTACTGATGTATTTAAAAATTATAATACCTCAGTCCAAAGGCCCCTCAGGAAAGTTATCTATTACCTGGTTGTAGTTACCTCAAAGCAACAAATATAAAAACAATAGATATTGAATAAGAGACTTAAAGTTCATAGCAATTTAATTTCACAAGATATGACAGGGCCCCTAAGTTTAAATATAACATTTTATGTGTGTGTGTTGGGGGGGTTGGTGTAAATGGTCACAGTCAAGCAGCAAATACTTGATTAGTGCTTACTGAACAAAATGCATGTCATCATTAAAATAATTGACATCTTTGGTGACAGTAACACTATATCCCAAGTGAAAATAAATGAGAGAAAAGCCTGTTGAGAATGTTTGTGCTTGTTAGGCTCATTGCTATGTCAATGTACTGACTATAATCAATAGACACCAGGTCTGTCTGAGATGATCTCTATGACCACTTCTAGAAAATTCCATGTGGAAATCTTTCATTCTCAAGTGATTCATAGGACAGGCTTCTTGGAGGTTGGCATAATTCACATGTGAACGTTCAACTAAGGGCATAATTGAGTGACTTTGGTTAGTTCTTAATTCAGGAAACTGTATAAAGCTAACAAATTGCAGAAAAAGTATAATACACTATTTTCATTCCATTTATAACACTAATTTATTTGCAAATTCATTTTATTATTTATCTTTTTTAAATAATCAAGTATGAGAAACAAACTGTCACTAGGCTTATTACAGTGTGACATGGGTTTAGTAGATTTATGAGGAGAGAACCATGAAAATGAAGTTATGTTGGCCCCAAAGCTGCAGTATTTCCTTATAGGTACTCTATATAGTTCAAAGATAGGTTTGACACAGTTTGAGGAATTGGGATAAATAAAAATTTCAGTATGACTAGAATTATTCCATAATTGAGAGAGAAGTGAACAACCCCTAATAAATTGCATTTTGGATTGTGTGTGTGTGTGTGTGTGTGCACGTGTGTCTGTGTATATTTGCAATAGAGAAAGAAAGGGAGGCTAATGTAGGGAAGAAACAAATACAGTAGAAAAAAAATGACCAGAGCAGAAGAGAAATTTATGTTATGGGCTCCTGACAGAAAAGATGATAGTTATAGAGGAAACTAATTCATTTCTGATAGATTTGTGGGTTTTTTTTTTCAGATTATAATCCTTACAATGAACATTATTTATGAATCATGTCATTCTATTAAATATTTGATTTAATGATGTGCTCTATGATTACAACATCTAAAAAGAAGATGTTGGTGGGAATGCAAATCAGGTACAGCCACTTCGGAATACAGTTTAGAGGTTCCTGAACATAGAGTTACTACATGATCCAATAATTCTACTACTTGGTGTTTACTCAAAGAATACGAAAGCACTAATTCAGAAAGACATATGAACCCTTGTGTTTTATTGCAGCATTCCTATAATAAGCAAATTATGGAATCAGCTGTAGTATTCATCAATAAGTGAATGGATAAAGAAGATATACAATGGATGGATGAAGATATATACACAATGGATTATTAGCCAGCCTTAAAAATAAAATCTTGCCATTTGAAACAAAACTGATGGAACTAGAGTGTATAATCTTAAGTGACTAAATCAGAAGAAAACAAATGATTTCACTTATAGGTGGACTTCAAGAAACAAAGCAAATGAACAAAGGAAAAAAGAGACAAAACCTAAACTCTTCTTTTATAAAGATTTTATTAATTATTTGACAGAGACAGAGAGAGAGAGAGTACAAGCAGGAGGAGCAGTAGGGAGAGAGAGAAGGAGGTTCCCACTGAGGAGAGAGCCTGACATGGGGCTCAATCCCAGGACCCTGGGATCATGATCTGAGCCTAAAGCAGATGCTTAACCAACTGAGCCACCGAGGTGCCCTATAAGCCTAACCTCTTAAATACAGAGAACAAACTGATAGTTACCAGAGGGGAGATGGGTGGCAGGACGGGTTAAATAGGTGAAGGTGAAGGAGATTAGAAGTTCTCTTATGATGATGGACACCGAGTGATGTATAGAATTGCTGAATCACTATATTGTACATCTGAAACTACTATAACACTGTAAATTAATTTTACTGAAATTAAAATATAAAATAAAATAAATTAAGTTGTTATAAAAACAGGAGATGCTATATAAATTATAGAAGATATAGTTCTCCAAATATTTTATAAATATTTAACATATGTTTAAGTCAAATGTTAAAAGGGAAACATTAAACTTGGATAGTGTCATGTATACATAGTGTCTACTGAATTCCCCATTTATATTCTATGTCTTATTTCTCCACAGTCTTACTCCTCTGCCGCCTTTCTTCATGGAATTGTGGCATCCCCGACCTCACACTGCCGACTCACCCCCAAGATGAGACATGTACACTGCACAGAAAAGACAGGATAACACAAGTACTGGAGGAGAAGTATGGAGATAGACTCTGTGAACGTACTTTCCACAGAACTGGAAGTACATTTTGACCAAAGTATGTTTGAGGATTAAATAAGCTAATAGAAAAAGCATACTTGGAACAAATCCGGCAACACAAGAAAGTTAAATGAATTTCATTCTGATTATTATTACTTCCATTATATTTTTACCTTACTGATTATCACTGTAGCCTTTTGGAATAAACAGAAAAAGGTTACCGAGGGGATCAGCTGAATTCATTTAGATAGTAAATTCTTTCTTTTTTCTTGATTATATTAATTATTTGAAGTGAATATTTGGTTATGGAATGTGGCATGCTATAAGACTTGGACTTGAAGGGATGCAAAGAAAGACAATGAATTTGTTCTTAATATAAAAGCAGGTGAATTTGAGCTGTTTTCTGGTTTCAGGAATTAAAGAGAATAGAAAAAAGTTTTATAGGGCAAAGAATATGATGATCAGAACATTGAGTGACCCAAAGAAAATGAAGCGTGTAGGAACAATGAATGATGTTTCAGTGGATGATATGGTCTATACACTGCTTATTGTACAATGGAAGAAGAAATCGAAATGAATGAACATTCTCTACCTAACCTTGCTAA
>PISX010017501.1:0-43208 GCA_004024625.1 Mellivora capensis
GGTTTCACTTATTTGTGGAGCATAACAAATAACACGGAGGACATGGGGAGATGGAGAGGAGAAGGGAGTTGAGGGAAATTGGGGGGGAGATGAACCATGAGAGACTATGGACTCTGAAAAACAACCTGAGGGTTTTGAAGGGGCGGGGGGTGGGAGGTTTGGGGAGCCAGGTGGTGGGTATTATGGAGGGCACGCATTGCATGGAGCACTGGGTGTGTTGTAAAACTATGAATTCTGTTATGCTGAAATGAAATTAAAAAAAAAGAAAGGATGAATACCCAACTTTTGTAGCAACATGGACGGGACTGGAAGAGATTATGCTGAGTGAAATAAGTCAAGCAGAGAGAGTCAATTATCACATGGTTTCACTTATTTGTGGAGCATAACAAATAACACAGAGGATGGGGAGATGGAGAGGAGAAGGGAGTTGAGGTAAATTGGAAGGGGAGATGAACCATGAGAGACTATGGACTCTGAGAAACAATCTGAGCATTTTGAAGGGGCGGGGGTGGGACGTTGGGCCAGCCTGGTGGTGGGTATTGTGGAGGGCACGTATTGCATGGAGCACTGGGTGTGGTGCATAAACAATGAATTCTAGCACACTGAAAAGTAATTAAAAAAATAAAAAATTTAAAGAAAAAAAAAGCCTTCCCTGCAGATGGACCAACTCCATGTTGCACAGTCTAGAGCTTTCCTAAGGAATTAAGCTGAGATTACATTCTTGCTGAGACCGCCTCTTTATTTAGCTCCTTCCCCTGCCTATCCTGTTTCCTTAGTACCCTTCTTCCGAGGGTATACTCCTCCAAAATCTCATCCACATCCAGTCTCTACTTTCCCCCAACAAATTATCTGCATACCAGTTCCTACCTCAGGTTCTCCTTACAGGCACCTGGCCTAAGACAGTCACAGTATGAAGAATTTTCTATCAATTAGTATAAGCTAACTTTAGCACTATTGTGAAGGTTTTCTGGGAGGAAATGCTTCTGGGTCTTGCGGAACAGGGAGGGGGACTAGCATTAGGGAAAGAAAGGGAACTCCAGGTAGAGGGAACATTGTGTGCAAAAAAAAAAAGAATTATGAGAATGGGGATTTTTGTCTGTTTTGTCCACTGTTTAATCCCTTGTGCCTAGAATAGATCAATGCTCTCTGGGGTTAGTGTGGAGAATTACCTTGAGCCTGGATTCTGAGGTATGTAGATGCCTGGAGATTCCCACTGTTGAGAGCCAAGTTGCTGGGCCCCCCCGCCCCCTCTAAAGTGCTAGATCAGGAGAGTCAGGAACTTGAAGTCAGCGGGGGCAGCCAGTCCTGAGAGTGGCTGATAACTGCCCTGCAGCCAGGTCTTTGTGTCCACCCAGTCATTAAATCAGTATTTATTGAGCATGTACTATGTGCCAGATGCTGTATGAGGCACAGGGACTACAACAATGAATAAACCAAGCAAAATTCCTTGCCCTGTGGAGCAGCCATTCCACCAGGGCAGAGAAACAGCAAACAAAATAAATGAAGTAAATAAATAAATTGTTTTGTATATTAGAAGGTGGTAGGTACAATGAACAGAAATAACTAAGCAAAGTGAATGGAGGGTGTGTGAGAGAGAGAGATTGAGAGAGAGAGGGAAAGAGAGAGAGAGGAAGAGGGAGAGGAAGAGAGGGAGGTTTTAGACAGGGAGGTCAGAGGAGACCTTGGCAACGAGGGGACACTTAAGCAATGACTTGAAGTCAACCAGGGAGCCGTGTGGTTACGTGTGGGAATCTGGAGGAAAGCATTTAGGGAACAACAAGTACAAAAGCCGAGGCAGGGGTATGTCTGGCTTGTTCGAGGAAAGGCAAAGAACGGATGTGGCTAAATCAGAGAAAGCAGAGGGCAGGGTTGGGGAGACTGGGAGGGGATGAGGGCAAAGAGGTGACCAGGGCAGATCACATAGAGACTTATGGGCTATGGTGAGAACTTTGGCTTTTATATTAAGTGAAATGGGAGTCATAATAAATAAATTAAAAATAAACAAGTGACATGGGAGTTATGAAGGCTTTCAGCAGAGGAGGAACACAATCTGACTTAGATTTAACAGGATCACATTTGCGTTGACCTCAGTAAAGCTTTATTAAACATCACAGCCAGCTGAGATGTGCCTGGAGGAAGCAGAGAGAGAGCACTTACAACCTAGTCTAGGGTTAGGGTGTCAGGGTAGGAATCAGCATAAGACAATGAACAGACTGTTCACTGAAGTCAGCAGCAGCAGAGAGAGCAGTCTGTCAGTGAGGTGAAAAATCTGGGAGGGAGGGATAGATGGATGGCGTGAGGGATGGACAGACTGATGGCTGGCTGGATGGAGCAAGGGATGGAGGGGGGTAGGGATGTAAAGGGCATCTGTGAGCTGGACCTCCCAGAAATAACTGAGAAGACACTTTCAGAGAGTCTGATTTTCAGCAAAAAAAAAAAAAAAAAACCTTGGCATTTTGTGCTATGATGTCATTATAAAAAGGAATTAAAAGCACATTTTATATCAGAGGTAAAATGCTAGGGACATTCTGGTTTATACTTATGTGCTTTATGAAGCAGTGTGAGGGTAACAGAGAGCCAGCAGGGCAGGTGGCAGCCTAAGAAAAAACGGCAAGAGATAAGTCTGGAGAGGTGGACTGGGGTCAGCCCTGGTGGGCTTTATGAACCTACTAAGTACATTTAGCCTGCAAACTATCCATGGGGCTGTGACGCAAAGATGTGATGGCTTGGATTCATATTTCAGAAAGCTCTCCCAGCTTCAGGGTGAAGAATGGGGTAGAAGGACAACCAGTTAGGGGACTATCAAGGTTATTCCAGGTCAGAAATGCCTGAGGGACAGAGAGGTTGAGTGACATTCCCAAAGTCACACAGCTAATAAGTGGCAGAGCTACATTTGAACCCAGGTGGTCTAGCTCTAGACTCAACACTCTGTAATAGCATAGGCCTGGCCATTAGGTGGCACCACTTGTCTTTCTTGATCAACTCCCACCTCCAACAATCATCACAATCCCAGAGGACCACTAGGGTGGTTCCTGTTCCTAGAACAGGAAGCCCCACCACACAGCTGCTTGGCCATGGGGGACGGTGAGATGTTGAGAGCACAACAAACTTATTAAGCAGGACTTGTGGGCTTTACAACCCCAAAAGCCGGCAAATTCCTCCATGCCCCAACCACCTGGGGAAATCTGGTTTTTTTCCTTGCTCATACACTTGCCTCCAAGTGTCTCTGGAGTTGACTCTACTTGCTATCTCCCCTTCTTCACCTCCCATTCTCCCTCAGTCACCTCCATTCTGAGCTGATTTCATAATCATCTTCTCTACCACCTCATCACTGCCAGGACCTCCACCATTTTTACTACCATCATTGCCACCACTACCATCACTGCCTTCATCATCGCTACCAGCAGCACCAGCACAACTGTCCCCACCACCACCGTCACCTGCACAATCACCTCTACCATCTTCACTACCAACACCATCACCATCACCATCTCCACCACTTTCATCATTGTCATCTTTATCATCATTACCACCACCATCCAAACCACTGGAACTTCTCTTGATAAGAAGACAACCTCCCTACTGCTCTGTCCCATCAATATTTTTCAGTCTTAATTCAGTCTGGTCTCTTTCCTTTCCCTCCATGACACCATAGTCTGCTCATTTTCCCCTATCTCTCTAGCTACTCTTGGCCTGTTGCCTCTACTTTCTACTCCTCCATGCCCTGATTTCTAAATTACTTACCTAGGGCTCTCTTCTCACTCTACAATCTCTCCCTGTATGATATTATCTAGTACTATAGATACAATTACCAACTAGTGACCAGGGGGAAAGCCCTCTCTTTTGTGAACGAGACATATATGTAATGAATGCTGAAATCACAGTACCTCAAAATCAACTTACCCAAAACTTAATGCCATCTCTCCCCCCAAAAACCTGCTTTTCCACCAAGTTCCCTTTCTCTGTAGTTCTAGATAGAAAAAGATCCTGTCAATAATATTTGTCTTAATAAATATTTGTTGAGGGGCGCCTGGGTGGCTCAGTGGGTTAAAGCCTCTGCCTTCGGCTCAGGTCGTGATCCCAGGGTCCTGGGATCGAGCCCCGCATCGGGCTCTCTGCTCAGCAGGGAGCCTGCTTCCCCTCCTCTCTCTCTCTGCCTACTTGTGATCTCTGTCAAATAAATAAAAATAAAATCTTTAAAAATAAACAAATAAATAAATAAATATTTGTTGAAAGAGGGAAGGATTTAGATTTTTCTCCCAAATCCTGCAGTTGGTTTGGACTGCCCCAAATAACCAAATAATTCATCACCCTCTACTCAGTCTACTTTGAGACTCTAGCCAGATCTGTTGAGGTCATCTGCTAAGGGGGTAAAAATACCAACATTTGTGAAAAATGACTCCTCCAGTTGGTTTAGATACCAACAGAGATACCTTAAATTCTGGCTTACCCAGCTCAAAACCGCAGGGTTATTTAAGCTTTATTTTGGCCCCAAAGTCATAACCACTCCTCAGACAATGCTCTGTACTAAAAGGCATTCCTTTCCTAGGGTCAACTGATTCTGTTACCCCAAAGGCAATCAACAGTAGCCATGAAAACCTACCATCAAGGAAGCATATGAAAACAAGTGCAGAAAACGTAGAAAATAAATAAAAAACAAAAAAGCAGAACCATGGGTCTGATGGTAAAAGACAAGAGCAAGTTCCCTTTTCTGATAGAAATGTCCTTAGTCAGCTAACCTATGTGTATCAATTCTCATAAGAGTTCCTTGAGACAGGAAAAGTGGTGAGTGTAAAGCAATAAGGAACTTCAAGAGCTGGCCGGCAAGGTTTACCTGTGTGCAGGAATGCAAGGGCCATCACTCCTTCCAGGTATGTGTAACCTTGGGAATGACTGTTCCCTAACCTACCACCTATCAGGAGCTGTTAGTTCAATGATTAGCTGTCTTTTCCTTCTCTTTCTCCTGCTCTGCTTTAAAGATTCTCTCTTTCCCCTTGGACTGTGGTTTCCTTCCTCATCACCCTGTTCAAACTGTGCTGTCAAATATGCCTAAAATTTTCCTGATGGTCCAATCCAAGGAGTTGTTCATCTTCATCTTTAAAGGTTTTGTTTTCTAATTAACATCCTTTTCTCCTTGATAATTCTGTGACCTAGCACTAGCAAAGCACTTTTTCTCTGCCTCTCTTGCCATTTCTTTTTTCTCTGTCCTGTACCAAGAATATTAATATCATCCCCATCTTAGATGAGAAAACTGGGGCACAGAGAGATTGTAGTGCCTGCTCAAGGTCACACAGCTTATTAATGCCAGAGTCAGGATACAAACCCAAACCGCCTGGCTCCAGATCTTTGCCATTATGCTCCTCCCACAGGATTCTGCTTAGGTCTTCTCTTTTTCTGCTCCTGCTCCTAGAGGAGAATCTTGATCCTGTGGCTTCAGTCACCACCTCTGTGCAGATGGTTCTCCAACTCTGAAGTCCCGTCCATCCTTCTGGCTCCAGATCAAATAACAATATCAATAACCACAATATCAGCCTTACATTTATTGAGGACATACTTTAGCCTAAAATTGTTTTACCTTCATTATTGCACAACACCTTCATGAAAGATGCAAAATAGCATCACAGAGAGGTTGTAGGACTTGTTTAAAGTCTCACAGCTGTTTAGTTGCAGAGGCAGGTCATAGATCATAAAATCTATCAAAATAATATAAGCTTATTAAAGGCAAATGCCTTGTGCTCTCATCTTTGCAGCCCCTTCCATATCTTATATATAAGTCTGATATATATCTATGGAATCAAATTGAATTGAGAGAGTGTACAATTTTTTTATATGTCTCAATATACATTTCTCAATAAAGCTTAAACAAAATGTAAAAAAAAAAGAGACAGACATTCAAGCAAGATATCTCCTGCTTTTTGGCAACTGGAGGTAGAGTCCAGGACACTTCTGGACTCAATCATTTGTGAATTCAGTTACTTGTGAACTCTCTGCCCACATCATTGGATGCAACAGGCAATGTAACAGAATGAGCATCTGGTCGAGAATAATGGGATTCTAGTGCGAATAAAATGGTAATGGAGACAGCTAGCATTTATGAATTGATTTATGCCAGACATTGTGCTTCATGCATGCCCTTGTTTATGTCATCATGCCCAACCGCAGGTGGTAGACAATGCTGTCACTATGTTTCATATAAGGAAACAATTTAAAGAATTTGCAAAAATAGCATCCAAGCCACTTGACCTCTAGGCACATGTTACCTCATGAACAAAAAGAGTCAGTGTGATTTCTAAAGTTTCTGAGCAGTGTGGGATTCAGGCATGCTCATGACTCTGAGGAAACCCTAATTTAAGATGCATGCACATATTACTGAGCACAGGGTTACTGACTAGACTGAAAGGAGACTCTGAAGACTAGCCTTGAGGAAACCAGGTGGTGCCTAGACTACCTGAGCTTTAGGAACTAGGAAACACTTTTCAACCTATATGTGTTACTAACTGGCTTTGTGAGCTATAGTCATCATTTGGGCAGATGTAGTGTTAGTGCAGCTTCTGCAAATTATTTTATTTATTTTATTTTATTTTATCTTATTTTCTCAATGTTCCATGAGTCATTGTTTATGCACCACACCCAGTGCTCCATGCAATACGTGCCTTCCTTAATACCCACCACCAGGGGACGCCTGGGTGGCTCAGTTGGTTAAGCGGCTGCCTTCAACTCAAGTCATGATCCCAGCTTACTGGGATCGAGTCCCTCATCAGGTTCCTTGCTCGGCAGGGAGCCTGCTTCTCCCTCTGCCTCTGCCTGCCACTCTGTCTGCCTGTGCTCACTCTCTCTGACAAATGAATAAAGTAAAAAAAAAAAAAATACCCACCACCAGGCTCACCCAATCCCCCACCTTCCTCCCCTCCAAAACCCTCAGTTTGTTTCTCAGAGCCCACAGTCTCTCATGGTTCATCTCCCCCTCAGATTTCCCCCAATTCACTTTTCTTTTCCTTCTCCTAATGTCCTCCATGCTATTCCTTATGCTCCACAAGTAAGTGAAACCATATGATAATTGACTCTCTCTGCTTGACTTATTTCACTCAACATAATCTCCTCCAGTCCCATCCATGTCGATACAAAAGTTGGATATTCATCCTTTCTGATGGAGGCATAATATTCCATTGTATATATGGACCATATCTTCTTTATCCATTCGAATTAATTATTATACAAAAGTAGGGAGTAGGGAAATTTAAATTTTATTTATTTATTTGACAGAGAAAGAGAGAGATCACAAGTAGGCAGAAGAGCAGGCAGAAAGAGAGGGGGAAGCAGGCTCTCCACTGAGCAGAGAGCCCGATGCAGGGCTCAATCCCGGGACCCATGACGCTCCCTGGTGGTCTAGTGGTTAGGATTCGGCGCTCTCTCTCAATCCCGGGACCCTGAGATCATGACCTGAGCCGAAGGCAGAGGCTTAACCCACTGAGCCACCCAGGCGCCCCTGGAGTAGGGAAATTTAAATTCATTCGAAAATATGCTAGGCCCTGCCACTAAGCAGTTCACAGCTCAGCTGAAAATATATTCATTGGGCAAACGAAAATATTCAAAATGCTTCATGAATACCATTGCATAAGTAACTGGTCAGAACTGGCACCTTCTTTGATGAAAGACGGAAGCATGGAAGGATGAGTAACAGCCACCCAAAGCTTTCAACATCCTCATTCCCTGGAACCTGTGAATATGTTACCATAAATGCACAGGGGAGGGAAAATTTCACCACTGCCCTCTTAGGGTCTCTGGCTGAAAGTCAGAATTAAGCTGACATAAGACAAATTATACAAGTTTTATTGAATTGAAACATGTACATGAAAGCCTTCACAAGAGAATGAAGACCCAGGGAAATGACCAGAGCACAGAGTTTTTGTGCCTTTTTGACAAAGATATGAATTTGTGAAATGACAAGGCAAAGGGGTTAGGAATGGTGAATTGTGAGAAAGGGACTAGGAGTTCTGTCAGAGGGAAAACTGGAGGAAGACAAGGGCTGTTTCAATGAGTGTGTTTGTAGACATCCATTTCTGTGTTCATTCCCAGTCTCTGGTGATAAGGACATTCTTCTCTTCCTGGCACAGGGAGGGCAGCCTTGTCAGGGGAGATTTTATGGCCTGATTTTAAGGAAAAACGAGGTCAGAAACCCCTTCCTACATGTGCTGTTTCTCAGGTGGCTTCCACTCCAAATAACCAAGATGCCAAAGTGGCATATTTGGGGGTGGCATGTCCTGAGAACTTCACGTGGTCAAAGGGACTCTAGAGATATGGATTAAGCTAATAATCTTGAGATGGGGAGATTATCCTGGATTATACAGGCAGGCCCATTATAGTCATGAGGGTCCTGATAAGAGGGAAGCAGGACACGAGAAAGGAAGGTGCTGTGCGGCTGGCCCTGAGGATGGGAGAGGAGACCGTGAGCACGGAATGTGGGTCACCTCTAACAGCTGGCAGTGGAAGGAAATGGATTCTCCCCTAGAGCTTCCAAAAGGAAGCAATCCAGCTGACAGCTTAATGTCAGCCCAGTGAGACTAGTTTGGGATGTCTCACTTACAGAACTACATGGGAATACATTTCTGTTGTTTTTAAGCCACGAAATTCAGGGTAATTTGTCAGCAATCAGAAACTCTTACAGGGAACCAAAAAGAGTTAGTACTGCCCTCCCTCCCACACTTAAGGGTCACTGCTAAGCCCATAGGGCTTTGTCTTCCAAATCCAGCCAAGTAACCTATCACACTCCCTACTGGGCTATAACACCTAGGGAACTACATCTACTGGAAGAAAAGGCAGCCTTGCCCTAAGTCACTGCCCTGGAAACATGCCAATCTCAACTCCAGCCCTTAGGTATGCAGCTTGTATGGGATTTCTGCAAGAGAGGTCGTGGGGGGTGGTAGGTTATCAGTAGGAACCCACACCTGAGTTTAATCTCAGCTCTGCCACTAACTAGCTCTGGGAAATGGAGCAAACACCTTAGCCCTTCTGTGCCTCTGTTTCCTAATGTTCACAACCAGGATCATGCTAATAGCACTCACCTCCTAAAGTCGTTGCAAAGCTGAATTAAGTTCATTTGCCTGGTGCTTAGAATAATGTCTGGCATGTAGTAAGGGTTCTTTTCCCCTTAGATGTTATAGGGGCTGGCCTTTGCATTTTGCCCAACCCCCCACCGAGGAAATCCTCTCTCCAAGACATAGTATCTCTCTCCAAGGAAGGTTTCATTGGTGTGTCTGTAGACAGGGTGGAGGGGTGTTTGCATCGTAGGGCATGTTGCATTTTACCAAAAGTTCCCATCTCCTCCAAGTCTTGCTTCAGAGACACTAGCTGCCACATCTCCTGGGCTTCCCCAGGGAAGATACACACCCCCCCATATTCTCCAGACTCTCAGCCTCAGACTGTTCTCAATCACCTGATCTCAGTCCTTCATGCACAGGAATCAAAGTGACCCCAGTCCCACCTACCTAGTCCACCCTGACCTACACCTATCACACCACTTGATAAACAGAGAACTTTCTATTACCAGGACCCACTTTCTTTTTTTTTAATTTTAGCCTTATTGAGGTATAATCAAGACACAAAAAAAATTGCACCCATTTAATGTATACATCTTATGAGTTTATATGTATGCATACACCACACACCCATAATACCATCATCACCACAATGAAGTCGTCAAGCATATCCATCACCTCCAAAAATTTCCCTCCGTGTGTGTGTGTGTGTGTGTGTGTGTGTGTGTGTGTTTGGTGAGAACACATCACATGATATCTATTAACATATCTTGAAGTGCACAACACAGCATTGTTAACTATAGGTACTACATTTTATGGCAGAACTCTAGAACTTATTCGCCTTATGTAACAAAAATTTATATGCTAGCCCCTGCTAACCATCAATTTATTCTCTGCTTCTGTGAGTTTGACTACTTTAGGTATTTCATGTAAGTGGAATTGTGCAGTAGTTGTCCTTCTGTGTTTGACTTATTTCACTCAGAGTAATATCTTCTAGTTTCATAGATATTGCCACAAATGACAGGATTTCCTTCTCTTTTAAGGCCTAATAATATTCCATTGTGTATATATACACCACATTTTCTTTATCCATTTATCTGCAGGACCCACTTTCTCAAGGGGTAACCAAAGTTGCAAATAAGGTGACTGATCACCAGAGTAAATGTCAACCAGTACACACCAGAAGAGCCACTGATTGGTTGTTCATATTGAAATATTCCCACACCTTTTGTAAATAATCGTTGCCCGAGCTAGCTCCCACCACACTCCTGCCAGCCCAGACCCTGCCCTGAGACTCCACCCACCTCCCCACAATTCAGCAGCTAAAATAATATCTGCTGCAACAGAGAAGGGTCTCCAGCGTCCTCTGATTGGCCAATTCCTGCACCATACCAGCTGTTAATATTGTCCTTACAAATGGCAAATAATTCTAGATATTAGTATGTAATAAGGAAATGAAAAGAAGGTGAGGAGAGAACTAGCAATCAGAGTGTTATCGGATTTCTCAGGAAAGGAAAAGAGAAGTCACCCATCCATCCAGAAGTTTCAGGTCTTTGCAGAAACAAGAACATGGCTGCTGACGCCACCAGCAGGTAGGAAGGTTTGGGGAAGAGAAAAGAACACTTTATCAACCATGGTAAAGGCAGTCTGAATTTCCCAAGAAGACAAAAAAATACTTCCCTTCCAAGACATGTTTCTAGAATCTCACCAGTCCTCCCTCAAGAAGAGGACCAATCCCTCTCCATTTGAATCTTATAACCAAGAGAATGTGGTGGAAATGGAGTTGCATTACTTCCAGGGCTGGGTCTTAATGGGAGACGTAGTCTTGTTGCCTAGGGCGCCCCTACTTAGAGCTCTGAATTACCATGGGGTCTGCATGCCTGAGGTCATTGTGTTGGGAGGAAAGCCAAATTCCCCAAGTCTGAGGCTACGTGAAGGGATGGCAGCACCCATCCAGTTCCCAGCTGCTCCAGCCCCAGACACAGCCTGACAGTGATTGTATAAGAAACCCCAAACCAGAATCACCCACATGAGCTTTTCCCAGATTCCCAAAACACAGAACCCATAAGAGATAAGAAAATGGTCATTGCTGTTTTAATCCATTACATTTTAGGTGGGACTAGGGTAACTTCAATTCCTGTGCATGAAGGACTGGGATCAACAGCCGTGGATAACTGACACACAGCCCTTGAAGAATGTCCTGGAATCTTTCCTCATTCAGTTCATGTGTCTCCCTTCTGCTTCCCTGTTCCAGGACTCTACTTTCTGCTGAGTTTATCAGAAGTTATGGCTCAAAAGACCGTAGGTAAGTAAGTGCTCAATGCCTGACTTCACCACAGCCAGAGACCAGGAAGTGTGTAGACCAAGGGCACACCTGGAACCACTCACATCCTGCACGGAGCTAGAGCAAAGGGTCTTGTTCTGGCAGTAGAACTCAGGGATGTTTGCTCCTGTCATTCTTTTTAATTCATCATTTCATCAAATTTTAATATATTTTTAAGTTACATTTATTTAAGTTATCTCTACATCCAACGTGGGGCTCAAACTCACAACCCCAAGGTTAAGAGTCACATAATCTTCCCACTGTGCCAGCCAGGTGCCCCTTAATGTATCTTTTTATTTTACAGTCCTTTGGGACTGTAATTTCAGTAACCACCATGTGCCCAATGTAGGAATAAAACAGCAGCTGAAACGCACAAAGTCTCACGAAGCGAGCATTCCAGTGGCAAGACACACAGCATGATGGTAACCATTCCATTCTGATCATAAGCAAACCCCCTCCCAAAAAAAGATGAACAAGATGACATCAGGCTAACTTTAAACCCTCGGAGATCTCACTACATTCTGATTCAGCAGGTCTAGCGTGGGGCCTGAGATTCTGCCTTTCTAGCCAACCTCCGGGGGATGCCTTCTGAGTAGCCAGACTGTCTGCTGTGGCCCCCATCAGGTTCCCTCTCCCCACAAACACCGCACAGTTCTCAGATTTCTCCACTGGACCCAAAGCTCGAGATACTTCCTCAGCTCAGTTCATTCCCAAGAGGGCTCGAATTAAGATCTTTCCTGTCTCCCTGTTCAAATGAAGTTATACATAGGGTTACAAAGATCATGTGTACCCATATCAGGATATACCTCCTGTGGACCCCTACAAATTCGAATTTTTATAATCCTAGCTGATACTTTCTATGTGCCAGGCACTGCCCAACACACTTCGTATGTATTAATTCAGTTACTCTTCACAATAACCCAGTTTACAGATGAGGGTATTGAGGCACAGAGGGGTTAAGACATTTGTGCAAAGACACACAGCTGGTAAGTGGCAAAGTCAGAATCGAACCCGAGGTCTTGACCAATTCTTTCCCCCTTTTATAAATTCTGCAGTGATCTTGAGAATAGCACAATTTCATCACCTTGAAATTTTTGTGTTAAAATTAATTTAACGCCAACCTCTGTCCTTTATCATGCAAAAGAATCTCACTTTTTTCTGTAACTTGGGTTTGGTGTCTCTCATTTTTTAATGTACTGAGATCTCAAAAGAGACAAAGGGTGTAGGCTTCCTCATCCTCAAGAGATCCCAGTCGGAGGCCAAGTCAAATGATAACAGGACATCTCTTAACCCCAGCGGATTTTTGACCTGCCTCTTCTTCTCCCTGCAGTTCACTGTGAGTGCCCCCAGCATGCTGACTGTGTCAACAGCACTTATTGTACTTGCAAACATGGATACACTTCTATGCATGGGAAGGAATTCTTCACATTTCCCTTGGCTACATGCGAAGGTAAGGGATGATTTTCAACCACCCAGAGGCAGGAGTGGAAGGAAGACAGCATAAGGACCATCGGAAGGCAAATACCAATAATGCCCACTGCTAAAATAAATAAATAAATAAATAAATAAATAAATAAAAATAAATAAATAAATCTGACAACTCCACCCTCGAAAGAAATGCTTTCATGAAATCAGTATTTCTCCTTTTTTTTTTTTTTAAGAGAAAGAGCAGGAGTAGAGGGTTGGTGAAGGGGCATAGGGAGAGGGAGGGAGAGAGAATCCCAAGCAGGCTCCATGCCCAGCAGAGTCCAACATGGGGCTCAATCTCACGATCCGGAGATCATGAACTGAGCTGAAACCAAGAGTCGGATGCTTAACTGACTGAGCCACCCAGGCACCCCATCATTTCCCTTTATTTACTTGGAAGTCCTAATACACTATTCCACCCCATTTATGACTACCTTCTCTTAACTTCATATTCAAACATGTGTTTCTCTACTATTATTTTTTTAAACTAATCAATTATTTCCCCTTTCAAGATGCATTGTTTGCCCCATCATTTCAGGAGAAGGGAGTGAGAGTACCCTCACCATGATGAGTACTGAGTGACATACAGAATTGTTGAATCACCATATTGCCCACCTAGAACTAAAACAACACTGTATGTTAATTGTACTGGCACTTTTTTAAAAAGATCCTTCATTTCACCCTCACTTCCGCTCCCCCAGTAAAGAGATAAGATCTTTAAAATGCCGTAATTTCAACCCCTCCCCATCTCCCCGCCACACTCTCCCTTAATTTTAACTTTATCTCAAGGTTCACTGCTCACCCCTGCTTCCTCTTCCCTTCATTTCCCCCTACATTGAGGTTTCTGTACTTCCTCGTTTCACACTCATTAATCTGTTGTTTGTTTGGAGAACTTTCTCACATGCTTTCTTCAAACTGGCCCACATAGCTAATGTCTCTCTCCATGAATGCAACATCTTGTATTTCTTTGGCTCTAACGAGTAGGTTCTATCCTGCCTTGGAGGGAGCTTTTTCATTCCATCCTCTTATCCAAGTGACTCATCAGTAAATACCCCAGTGATCACAGAACTAACTGTCTTCAAGTTTACAGGGTCACAAACAAAAATCCCAACACCAATCTGAGTCTCGTCCCTTTGCAGTGACTGCTGTCTCAGGCTTAGGTTTCTTGCAGACACCCCAGGAAGAACATCCCTACTCTTCATTGGCTGTGGGTGCAATGTGAAAGCTAGAAGGGAGGCTGTGGAGAGAGTGCCTGGGTGATGGGAACAAGACGGCCTCCTCAAAACAGAATGGTGGTTGAACAGACAACTGAGAGCATCTGCTCTACTATATCACAATCTGAAAATTCCCAACTCCATGTTTGCCTTACCAGATGGGGAAATCACACATCTTCGCTACCCACCTGACATGTATAAAGGGGCTACTGTGACCCTTAGGACTGGGGACACATTGACTTAATCAAGACATTCTAACTCAATTAGTTAATCTAGCAAATGTATTACTCTGCTGGGGCTGCTATGACAAAACACAGACTGGCTGGCTTAAACAACAGAAATTTATTTTCTCACAGTTCTGAATGCTGGGAAGCCCATGATCAAGGTTCTGGCAGTTCCACTTTCTCAGGAGGCCTCTCTTCCTGGCTTGAAGATGCCTGTCTTCTTATTCTATCTTCACATGGTCTTTCCTCACTCCATGCACATAGTGGTTAGGCAGGTGGAGAAGCTCTCTTTTCTCTTCTTCTACAGACATTAATCCTAACAGATCAAATCCCCATTCTTATAACCTCATTTAACCTCAGTTACATCCTTAGAGGCCCCATTTCCAAATACAGCCACACTAGGAGTTAGGGTTTCAACATGTTGAAATGAGGAGATATACATACAGTTCATAACAGCAGACATAGTCAATTTCCCATTTATATGCTCTCAGCACTTGTCATTCTTTTGCACACCAAATCTAAGGCTCTCTCTGTCTACTGGAGACCACTCAGTTCATGCTCAAAACAGGTGGAAATACTAGAGAGTTAATTATCCCTGCAAGCAGTTCTCTGTAGATAAATAAGATTTGGCAGATAAAAACATTGCCAACAAAAGCCAAATTATGGAAAGACCCCAATGTCCATCAACTGTGAATGGATAAAGAAGATGTGGTGTGTGGGTGTGTGGGTGCGTATGCATGCAATGGAATATTACTCAGCCATCAAAAAGAATGAAATCTTGCCATTTGCAATGACATGGATAGAGCTAACGTGTATTATGCTAAGCAAAATAAGCCAGTCAGGAAAAGACAAATACCATATGATTTCACTCATCTGTGGAATTTAAGAAACAAAACAGAGGAGCGCAGAGGAAGCAGGGAAAACAGAGAGAGGGAGGTAAACCATTAGAAACTCTTAACTACAGAGAACAAGCTGAGGGTTGCTGGAAGGGAGGTGGGTGGGGGATGGGCTAGATGGGTGATGGGGAGTAAAGAGGACATTTCTCGTAATGAGCCCTGGGTGTTGTGTGTAACTGATGAATCACTAAATACTACTCCCAAAACCAATATTACACTATGTGTTAACCAACTATGATTTAAATAAAAACTTAAGAGGAAAGAAAAAGATTTGGCAGATAAATACCCCAGTCCCCTCACCCCCTGGGGAGTCACTCTGCAACGTGTGCTCTACACTGCCTCCCAGAGGGTCCCAGGAGTATCGAGTCCCAGTTGCCCACAATGGAAACTTCCTTCTTTACCTTCTGCCTGGCTTTCCCTGTCTTATTTCACCACTTCCCTTCCAGGGTTTTCTGGGATCACCTCCCACATAAAGTACTTGAACATGAATTCTTGTCTCAGTGTCTACTTCTCAGAGAATCCAACCAAAGTCAAAGAGGAAAGGGAAGAACAAAGACAACCCACTAACTTAACTGAGCTGTCCTGGAAAACCCGGACAGATTGGGGGGAAAGGGTATGGACTCTGGCACATATTAGATGTTCCATAAATCTTTGTCAAATTAATGTCCAAATTCCTCTTTTGTGTTCCAGATATTGATGAATGTAAACCACCCTTTAGTATATATTGTGGAGCAAATGCTGCATGTCAGAATACCGATGGAGGTTTCTACTGTCACTGTAATCCTGGATACAAACTTCTCTCTGGGGCTCCACAATTCCAGAATTCCAATGAAAACACTTGTCAAAGTAAGGAAATTCTTGTCTTCTTGTCTCCCTTTATATTTTTCATTGAGTCTAATGCCAGATAAGTGTGTGTATATGTGTGTGTGTGTGTGTGTGTGTGTGTGTGTGTGTAGAGAGAGAGGCTAGTACATGTTTCCATTTTCTGGAGGTAAATGGATGATGGAAAGAGGATACAAAAAGAAAGAAGGAAATTTAGAGAAATAATGGGGCTAATAAGACAAGTGGACTTTGGAAATAGAGCTAACAAAGTGCTGACTGAGACAGGATTCTTTGAGTTGCAAAGAAGAGCTCACTCAAGCTAACTTACACAGAAAAGGTGAGTTTATGATAAGGATGCATGGTTGTGTCTTGGAACTCAAGAACAAGAACAAAGCAGGGCTTCTAGAATGAACTGAAATAAGGACTCTTATCAAGACACTTCAGGCTCTGAAACTCTTTGGGTCTGCTCCTTTCTTCTTATTCATTGAAAACTGGCTTTCTCTGCCTTTTTAATCCACAGAACAGGAAATACACCCACTGAGAAGTCCAAATTTTACCATTGTTAATGATCAAACCACCCAAAGAGAAATCAACGGACTCTCTTTTGGACTTAATTGTTAAGTTCTTTGGAAATGTACCAATTAGTCCAGTTTGAGTTATTTGCCCACCCTTAGATCTGTGTTGATGGGGAAGCACCATATTGTATAAGCATGAGCACTCTCATGGAAACCACATAGACAGGGAAATATATGTACAAGAAATGTGGGAGATGTAACTGAGAAACACGAGGGGAAGATGGTGGGGTAGGAACATCCTGAGCTCACCTCTTTCACACACCAAGGATGCAACTACATAGAGAGCAACTCTCTCTCAAGAAAGGTAGGAGGAGCAAAGACATGGTCAGGTCAGGAACCAAAACCCCCAGTGGGACAACCACAAGCTGGAGGAATGTTACAAGTGCAAAAGTTCTCCCTGAGTCACAGAGAGTTCAAGCTCACACCCACCTGGGGACCTGCACCAGAAAGACAAGCTCCCTTAATGTCTGGCTTTGAAAATCAATAGGGCATATTAATCAATAATTACTTTAAATGTAAATGCTCTAATCAAAAGACTTAAGGTGGCCAAATTGATTTTTAAAAACCCATCTATATGCTGCCTGCAAGAGACTCACTTCAGACCTGAAGACATATATAGATTGAAAGTGAAGGGATGGATAAAGGTATTCAACCAAATGTAAACAAACAAGCAAACAAAAAGCTGGGGTAGTGATACTTACAAAGATTGTCCTTACGTAATGATAAAGGAATCACTCGAACAAGAGGATATAACAACCGCAAATATCTATGCACCACGTTGGAGCACCTAAATATATAAAGCAAATATTAATAGACATAAAGGGAGAAATTGACAGTAATTCAATAATAGTTGGGTTCTTTAACACTCCACTTACATCAATGGATAGATCAGACCGGAAATCAGTAAAGAAATAGTGGCTTTAGGTAATCTCTGCACCCAGCATGGGGCTTGAACCCATTACCCCAAGATCAAGACTAAGGCTCCAGCCAGGAGCCTCAGACCTAAAATCTTCAGAATTTACAGTAAAAGCAGTTCTAAGAAGGAAGTTTATAATAATACAGGACTACTTCAAGAGACAAGAAAAATCTCAAACCATAAAACCTTAGACCTAAAGGAATAGGGGGGGAAAAAAGAACAAAGCCCAAAGCTAGTAGAAGGAAGGAAATAATAAAGATCAGAGAAGAAATAAACTAAACAGAGACCAAAAAAAGCAATAGAAAAAAAGTCAATGAAACTAAGAGTGGGTTCTTTGAAAAGAGAAACAAGAAATAAACCTGTAGCCAGGCTCATCAAGAAAAAAAGAAATTAATTAATTCATTAAATGAGCAGATAGACCAGTTTATATACCCCACAGAGCTGTTGTAAGGATTAATTGAGGCTTAATGAAACACTACAAACAGGGCACTTAAGACAATGCCTACAAATGTTTGCTAATATAGTTCATATTTCATCTGATTCTCCAAAGTGTGTATGTAAGTGTGTGTGTGTGTGTGTGTGTGTGCGTGTGTGTATATATATATATATATATATATCCTTGCTCCTTGGGCAGAAGACATGAATAGACATTTCTCCAAAGAAGACTTACAATGGTCAACAGACACTTGAAAAAATGCTCAACATCATTCAGCATCAGGGATGTACAAATCAAAACCACAGTGAGATACCACCGCACACTAGTCAGAATGACCAGAATGGCTACAATGAACAAGTTAGGAAAAAACAGACGTTGGCGAGGACACAGAGAAAGGGCAACCGTCTCACACTGTTGGTGGGAATGCAAACTGGTACAGCCACTCTGGAAAACAGTATGGAGTTTCCTCAAAAAGTTGAAAATAGAGCTACCCTACAACCCAGCAATTGCACTACTAGGTATCTACCCTAAAGATACCAATCTAGTGATCTGAAAGGGCACATGCACCCCAAAGTTTATAGCAGAAATGTCTCCCGTAGCCAAGATAAGGAAAGATCCCAGATGTCCACTGACAGATGAATGCATAAAGAAGACGTGGTATGTATGTGTGTATATATATATATACACACATATATTTATGTATGTATGTATGTATATAATGGAATATCACTCAGCCATCAAAAAATGAAATCTTGCCATTTGCAATGACATGGATGGAGCTAGAGGGCATTATGCTAAGCAAAATAAGTCAATCAGAGAAAGACGATTATGTGATTTCACCCACATGTGAAATTTAAGAAACAAAACAGAGGAGCAAAGGCAAAGGGAGGGAAAAATAAAACAAGATGAAATCAGAGAGGGAGACAAACCAGAAGAGACTCAACTATAGGAAACAAACTGAGGGTTGCTGGAAGGGAGTGGGGGGGTGCTGGGGTAACTGGATGATAGGTATTAAGGAGGGCACAGGAAGTAATAAGCACTGGATGTTATATAAGACTGATGAATCACTGAACTCTACCTCTGAAATTAATAATACACTATATATTAATTAACTGAATTTTTAAAAAAAAAACCTCCCTGCTCCTACTAAAAAGGCCATGGGGAAGCTCAAGCAACTGTTTAGTACCAAGATTATGATTCCCACCAATAGGTAGTGCTCCTGCAAGATTCAAGCCCAGGCTCCCATATTTCCCCAAGTCCAAGCTGGAGCCCATAGCAGGGTCCTGGAGGTGCATAAGCTCCAAAAGTGAACTGGAGTCCATATGGGGAAGGTGAGAGACAAGAGCACAAGCGGGTGGGTAGAGGTTGTTGGGCCATAAGCCCACCACTAACTCAACCAATAAATAGTTGTTGAATGAATTAATATGATTGAACCCAATGTGAATTAGCCTTTTACTAGGCAACAGGCACCAATACAAACTGGAATTCTACCTGGGTCCTGGTGTTGATCTGTTAAATGCGCTCTCTTGTACAAGGAAAAGAAATGCCTTTGGTTATTTTCCCAATTTTAAGAGCTCTTCACAGTCCTCTTACATGGATTAAGTCCATCTAGAGTTAGTTGTCACCAAGGTTGGAGGTCCAAGAAAGCCCCCATAAAAAAGTATGCAGCTTTCAGCCAAAAGTGCTGTTTTTGACAACAAATGTGGTTTGCAATAACAAATGTATTCTAGACTCAGGGTTGTAAGTCAAAATTCCTGAACTCAAGACAAAACTTTTGCTATTACAAGAAAGCTCTTCGTCCTTGTTAGCCAATAGACATGGCTGAAAACCAGGATATAAAGAAATATAGACATAACCTCAGACTGATGGTAACTGGATGTCGGTATTGACTGGCTTTTCCTCATCTTTCTAAAACAGAGATGGTAGTCCTCACAAAGCACAAGAAACACATAAAGGTCTCATTAAGGGCTGATGACCAAAAACTGACACTCTTGTTTCAGCTGTAATTCCCTGCCAGACTGAATTTTAAAATCTGAAGTATCTAGTTTTCTGATCCATCAGCCATCTCAGTTGTAATGTCCAGCCAAGACCGAATTAAAGAATTTGGAGTTTACACTTTCCCGCATCCTCTATGCCAGGATATCTCTATCACAACAATATTGATATTTGGGGTCTAATAATTCCTTGTGGTCAGGAACCATCCTGTGCATTGCAGGATATTAAGCAGCACCCCAAGCCCAAACCTCCACCCACTAGATGCCAGTAACATTCCCCACCCCAGGTTGTGACCACCAAAAATGTCTCCAGCCACTGCCAATGTCCCCTGCAGGCAAAATCACGTCCTGTCAAAAAACACGGCTGTACACCATGCTAAGGAACTCTACTTTGATCCCTCAAAGAGCACAACCTTGCCAGTGAATAAGAATATGAGTTCAAAAGAAAAAAAGGAACAAAAACTAGACCCTAAGCTATAGAGAACAAACCAAAGGTTGCCAGAGGGGAGGCGGGTGGAGGGATGAGTGGGACAGGTGATGTTCATGAGCACCGAGAAATGTACAGAACTGTACACTATATCGGACCACTGAAACTAATAAAATGCTGTGTGTTAATGATTCTGGAATTTTTTTAATTAATAAATTTTAAAAATTTAAATTAGAAAATGGTTTCACTTACTTGTGGAACATAAGAAATAACACAGAGGACATTAGGAGAAGGAAATGAAAATTGAATTAGGGGAAACCAGAGGGCGAGATGAAGCATGAGAGACTGTGGACTCTGAGAAACAAACTGAGGGTTTTGGAAGGGCGGGCAGTGAGAGATTGGGTGAGCCTGGTGGTGGGTATTAAGGAGGGCACATATTGCATGGAGCACTGGGTGTGGTGCATAAACAATGAATCTTGGAACACTGAAAAATTAAAATTAAATTAGAAAAAATAAAATAGAGTATGAGTTCAGCCCTTCTATTCACCTTTCTGTCCACCTCTCCACCCTTTTACTCTCGGTTCCAACAGTAACTTCCCTTGATGTTTTTTTACAGAAACCACTTCCTCAGCAACAACCAAAGCCATGAAGGATGTGAACACAAGCCCAGCCCTTGAGCCGAGCCAGGTAACAAATGTTTACAAAACCCAAAATTAGCAAGAGGATGTGGATACTATATATTATATTTCTACTATACATTATATGTCATCTGTATACCATAAGTGTGTGATATGTCATATATATTATGTATTCTATGGTATGGTATGTAACATAGCTTAATATAATAGTTTTTATTATAATATAATAGAAATTAATTATAACAATAATACTCTGCAATATATAATTTATATTATATATAACTGTGAAATATACAAATGTATCTCATCTTGTTTATCACTATATGTATATTGCTATATATCTCATAGTAGAGATAGAATGTGTATGTACATACGGATGTGTGTGTGTGCACATGTACATGCATGTGTGTATACTGCCTCCTAAAGATAGGATTGATCCCAGATCAAGAAAGACAGTCTAAGTGAAATTATATTAGGGTATGCTGAATACAACAAAGAGACCCAAATATCCAATAGCTTTAAAAAGATGGATCTTTATTACTTTCTGAGTTAACAGTCCACGCTGGTGAAAGGACTCTGCTTCATATTCAATTAAGGGTACCCACATTCTTTCCAAACTTCGGCTCCACCATCCCCTGGCATCTTGTCCTCAATGACATGACCAAAACTGGGTGGCTGCAATGTGGCATTTGTACCAGTGGGTAGAGGGGAGATGAGTCCAGGGCAATCTGTCTAGAGCACAAAGTGAAGAGGGGAGAGTGGAGAAAAGGGATACATCTACTCACTCGATTATATGCTAATGAAGTTGTAATAATTTCCTTGGAGATATGTCTTAAAGCAACAACCCAGAAGTTGGAGATATCACAGCCAAAACTAGATGCAAGGAAAGCTGGGACAATGTGGTCTGTATATGGGGAACATGGTCCAGATAAAAATCTAAGGAATTCATTCAATTAGTAAGGAGGGGGAAGGGGAATGGATATGATAGGCAGTTAAAAAAGACAGACCAAGAAAGTGCCTTTTAATACAGAGGAGCATAGAAGAAGGGAGAGGAGAATAGAAGAGGACAAAATCAGAAAGGAAGGCAAACCATAAGAGACTCTTAGCCACAGGAAACAAACCGAAGGTTGCTGGAGGGGAGGGGAATGAGGGATGGGGTAACTGGGTGATAGGCACTAAGGACAGCACATGATGTAATGAGCACTGGTTGTTGTATGCAACTGATGAATCCCTAATTTCCACCTCTGAAACTAATAATACACTATATGCTAATTAATTTAATTTAAATAAAATTGAATTAAATGAAAAAAAAAGTACCTGTTAGGTAGTAATCACTTAGTGTCTGTAAACTGACTCTGAATGTTAACAGAGAGAATGACCAGTGTCTCTGAGAACCTAGAGTCTAGCAGAATGGGCTCATCCTTTCCTCTCCCTACTCCCCACCCCTACCCTGCTCTACTCCAGAGGGACCATTCACATCTTGCCCTCCAAGCTCCAGGCCTCCAAGTACATGCTGTTCTCTCTGCTTGCAACTCTGTTCCCAGTTCCTCACCTAGCTGGCTTTCTTCTACCCTTCTCTGCTCAAGACTCAATCCAGGTTTCACATCCCACTGGATGGTCTCCCTAAACCCTTCCATATGGGTTCATATCCATTTCCCCATGTTCTTCTATGGAGGTCAGTAGAGGTTCAAATCAGAGCATCACAGTGACAAGTAACATGGGAAAAATGACACAACCCTCTGTATTAGGGTTCTCCAGAGAAAGAACCAACAAGAGACATAGATAAAAGATATTTGTTATAAGGAATTCACTTATGCAATCATGGAGGCTGACATGTCCCAAGATCTGCAGTGAACAAGCTAGAGATCGAGGAGAACCAATATGGTCATTCCAAGTTCAAAATCAGAGATCTGAGACCACAGAGAGCTGATGTTTCAGGCAAGCCTGAAAAACAACACCAAAACAAACAAACAAACAAAAAACATGGAACAGTGTCTTAGCTCAAAGCAATCAACCAGTCAGGCATTCAGGAGGGAGATAATTCCCTCTTACTCAGACATTGTGTTTTGTTCAGGCCCTGGACCAACTGGATAAGGCCCACTCAAATTGGAAAGGTCAATCTAGTTTACTCCATCTACCCATTCAAATGTTCATTTCATCCAGAAACACTCTCAAAGACACACCCAGAATCACAAATATATCTGGGTACCCTCTGGCCCAGCCAAGTCAACACATAAAATTCACCATCATACTCTGCATAACTGATTTACTCATCTGTAAGATGGGGGCCTTCATGGCACCTTCCTCCTTGGAAGGATAGGAAGGTTAGATTAAGTACTATACGTAGAGCACTTAACACAGTGTCCTGGCCCAGAGTACACCCTCCACCCAGGTTATCCAATGTTACCTCTGGCGGACGCGCAACATTTCCATGACGTGTTGTCGCCACTTAGACAGTGAGCTTCCTGAGGGCAGGAATCAGCCCAAGCCCACAGAGGGAGTTCAACAAGTGTTCATGGAAGTAGTGAACAATCATGTAATTAACAGGAACATTCCCCATTTATTCCAAATTATTTATTATTTATTGATTATTTATTCCAAATTATTCATTGCCCATTTCCTCCAAAAGTTAAACATATGCTGGGTCCCGTATGACACAGCAATTCCACTCCCAGGAATACACCCTAGAGACTCAAAACATATCATTGCAAGCCCATGTTCATAGCAGCATTATTCATGGTATCCAAAAGGAAGAAACAGCCCAAATGTCCATCAGTAAATGAACGGATTTTTTAAAAAGTGGTATATCCAATTGCATGGAGCACTGGGTGTGGTGTAAAACTATGAATTCTGTTACGCTGAAAAGAAATTAAAAAAATAAAATTTTTTAAAAAGTGGTATATCCATATGGTGGAATATTATTCAGTCATAAAAAGGAATAAAGTTCTAATTCATGTTACCACATGGATAAACCTTGAAACCATCATGTTGGGTGCCAAAAGCCAGACATAAAGGTCATACAGTGTAGGATTCCACTTCTATGTGACATGTCCAGAACAGGCAAATCCATAGACACAGAAAGCATATTAGTGGTTTCCAGAACCCAGCGGAAGGAACAATGGGAAGTGATTGCTTAATGGGTTTTATCTTGGGATGATGGAAATGTTCTAGAACTACATGGAGGTTGTGGCTGCACAACAGTGTGCATATACTAAACGGCCATTGCATTGTATACTTTAAAGGGGGGCATTTCATGTTGTGTGATGTTCACCTCAATTAACAAATGCATTACCAGGAAAAGGTATAAAGTCTTCATCCTGGATCAGACACTTCAATAGCAATTCTGGAGCGTAACTACTTTGGTGCCTACTCTGTACAAATGAGTTTAAACCAAGATGATTTCAGCTGTCATTTAGAGGACAGAGATATGGTTTCTATATTGGGCAGGAATGGAGGCTGCTTGTAAACTAGCTTGTAAACTCAGCTCAGGATTTCCACAAAGACCCAGAGCCAAAGAGTTCTGTGAATCTTGAAAAGATTTATTTGAACCCTGATTCTGAATGTTCCTCCAGCCCTTTTGATAGATCGCTCTGCTTATAACACTTTCATGTGATAGCCTTTTTTTTTTCCCAAGAGCATTCATGCAACCCATAAACACTTACTGAGCACCTACACTTGCCAAGGACTGTTCTAGGTCCCATTTTGTGAGTGAGACAAAGTCCCCATCCTGTCTAGTACTTTAACATACAGGCATACCTCACGTCATTGTGGTTCATTTTCTTGTACTTGCATTGCGATTTTTACAAATTGAAGGTTTGGGGAACCCCGTATGGAATAGCTCTATTGGTGCCACTTTTCCAACAGTGTTAACTCACTTCATGTCATGTCTCTGTGGCACATTTTCATAATTCTCACAGTATTTCAAGCTTTTTCATTATTATCCTATGGGTTGTGGTGATCTGTGATCAGTGATTACGACTCGCTGAAAGCTCAGGTGACGATTAGCATTTTTTAGTCATAAGGTATTTTTTTAGTTAAGGTTTACACATTGTTTATTTTGATTGATCGGCTCTTTTTTAAGTTTTCATTTTAACTCCAGTTAGTTAACATACGGTGTTATATGAGTTTTAGGTGTCCAATATAGTGACTCAACACTCCCACACATCACCCAGGGCTCAGGGGTGAAACAGGTGATGGGGATGAAGGAGTGCACTTGCTGTGATGAGCTCCGGGTGATGTGAGGTCTGTACGTTTTTCGAACAGAATGCTGTTGCACACTTACTTTTATATGTCCTGGGAAACCAAAAACTTTATTTGAATGGTTTTACCGCAATACTCACCTTACTGTGGGAGTCTGGAACCAAACCTGCAATATCTCCAGGGTGTGTCTGTGCAACAAATCCCCTGGGGAGCTTGTTAAAGTACAGATTTGGACTCTGGACCCCAAGAGACTGCATTCCAAACGGGCTGCCAGGTGATGCTGATGCTGCCGGTCCAAGGACCACACTTTAAGTACAAGGATGTGGGGATTCGCATAAAAATCATCTTTCAAGTCACCTATATTACAATTATATTACACCGATATTTATAAAACTTCACCTTCGCTCTTCATTCTTCTCCCCTCTGGCTTGTCTCTGTTTTACTTCATAGATAAATTTCTTGACTTAAAAAGGCCAGTTAGAATGTCTTTTGAGCTATAACTCTACTTCACATTTTCTCAGCTTTGGCACCATTGACACCTGGGTTTGGGTCACTTTCCAGAGGGGGTGGGGAAGTGCTGTCCTATGTGTTACAGGGCATTGAGCGGCATCCCTGGCCCCCACCCACCAGATATCAGTAGCATCCCTCAGTGATGACAATCCAAATGTCTCCAGACATTACCAAATGTCCCTGTGGGGTCAAAATCACCCTAATGGAGAACCACTGGTCTATTTCTGGCAACCTTACCACTTCCCCTGTCAGTAAAAGATATTCATAATAACAAACCTTCATCTGGTGTGTAGCAGCCAAAGAGACTGTTCAATAAAGGTAGCATCTCTTAATTCATTTAGTATTCCCCAAAATTCTATGGGGTCCTTTTACTGTGCCCATCCTAATTTGGGGAAACTGAGGCACAGAGCAATTGGGTGATTTTTCCAAGTTCGCACAGCTGGTCAATGGTGGATTGAAACCTGGTCCTCTGGCTCCAGAAACTGCCTTCTCATGCTTTCTACATTCCCTCCGGGTGTGAGATCTATCAGATTGGATTTGTTTTCTTATTCTTTGTATCTTCAAAGCTGCAACGTATTGTTGAGACATTCGAGTCACTTCTCACTAATAAAACTCTGCTGGGAACGGGAGAGAAGGAAAAAGTTGCATCTTGGGCCACAGATGTTCTCCAGACTTTGGAAAAAGATGCTCTAGACACTGCCTTGAAATCCCCAGAGCAAAAAATCCAGAAAATCCACAACAGTGCTGTGGGTAAGAAGAGGATATGGCCTGATACACACAGGGGCTAATTATAAGCTGGAGTCTGAGTTACACAATTAGAAAAATAAATAAATACCCTGCTTGAGTCCATTTATATAGACTTCTAGAAAATGCAAGCTAATCTATAGTGATGGGGGGAGGAAGGAGAAAATTTGAGGAGACTGTTGGGGATGAGAGACATGTTCAGTATCTTGATTATGGCGTTGGTTTCATAAGAATATAGTATATTCACAGGTATATACACTCAATAAAACTCATCAAATTGTATACTGTATTATGTACAATTTCTTTCACATTAATCACAGCTCCATAGACCTGTTTTTAAAAAAAGAAAGAAAGAAAGGGGGTGCCTGGGTGGCTTGGTTGGTTAAGCAGCTGCCTTCTGCTCAGGTCATGAACTTGGGGTCCTGGGATCGAATCTTGTGTCGGGGTCCCACTTAGTGGGGAGTCTGCTTTCCCTTCTGTGCCTCCCCTGCTCATTCTCTCTCTGCTCTCTCACTTGCTCTCTCGCTCTCTCTCTCAAATAAATAAATAAACAAATAAAATCTTTAAAAACAAAAAGAAAGAAAGAAAAGACTGCCAATAGTTTTCAATCCTGAATCTGGGATTTGGGCTTAAAAGTAATTTTTTTTGTTTGTTTGTTTGTTTAAATTTTTTTTATTTTTTTTTATTTTTTCTTAATATAAACCCAGTGCCTAATATCTACTGGCCCATATCACAGTTCCATCCCAGAAGGAACATCTATCTTACTGCATATTTTTGAAATAAAAATACTTTTATCATACTTATAATACATATTCATACATATTCAAAATGTAACCCCATGACAGGACATGTTAAACAGCTTGATCTTAGTAATCATTTCGCTCTTTTAAAAAATAAAAATAGGGGCGCCTGGGTGGCTCAGTGGGTTAAAGCCTCTGCCTTCAGCTCAGATCGTGATCGTGGGGTCCTGGGATCAAGCCCTCCATCCAGCTTTCTGCTCAGCAGGGAGCCTGCTTTCCCACCCCCTGCCTGCCTCTCTACCTACTTGTGATATCTGTCAAATAAATAAATAAAATCTTTTAAAAAAATAAAAAATAAAAACAAATAAAATATCATAGCAAAGCCAAGTGTTAAATTTTTAAAAATAGGGAAAAAACACATAAACGAAACTAAAGTTAGACCAGCCAAATCTGTCTGTAGCCCAGTCTTCCTATCTTATAACCACATAGATGTATGTCTGATACAGATGCATATTTGCTGGGTTTGTGACATTGTACATACAGTTTTTACTCAATACATCACTAACATCTCTCTGTGCAAATTATATGCATCATCATTCCCTACATTATTGTTTTCAATGGTTTATCAAATTGCATTGTATATAATTTATTTATATTGTATGTTTACTTATACTGTAGTTCCCTATTCTGGGAAATGTGGGTGGTTGTCAAGTAACCCCATGAAAAAGACCATTGAAAATTTAACTGTATTTTTTTTATATTTTCTTAGGATAGATTCATAGAGGAAGAATCATTAGGTCAAGGAGAAAAGAAACATTTTATAGACTTTGATACATATCACCAAATTGGTCTCCAGAAACACTGCTGTGTTTCTATTCAAATCAAGGATATCTAAGAATCAATGTATGCCTATCTAATCATTTTGCTTTACCTATTTGTATGATAAGATAGTTTATGCTCTATAAAAATAATAATAATAAATTTTTTAAAGATTTTATTTATTTGACAGAGATATAGAGAGATCACAAGTAGGCAGGCAGAGAGAGAGGGTGAAGCAGGCTCCCCACTGAGCAGAGAGCTCAACTCAGGACTCGATCCCAGGACCCTGAGATCATGACCTGAGCCGAAGGCAGAGGCTTAACCCACTGAGTCACCCAAGTGCCCCTATAAATTTTTAAATATAAAATAAAACCCCATGCCTAACCTTCTTGGAAAACCAGAATCAGGACTCATTCATTAACTAGAATCAGGACTCATTCATTCATTTCACTCCAAATTAAACCATTTTTCAGATTACAATAAGCTCTCATCTTTCCTGACCTGGCCAGGTCCTAACTGATGGGACAGACCTGTGCCCTCACCTCACTGGGTTTCATTCCCCTCCTCAGGGAATAGACAGACACGGGAGGAATGTAACCATCACCTAGTTTCAACAATTTCAAACCCACAGCCAGTCTCCAGGCATCTGCTAATATTTAAGTTAAATATTTTCATGATCTTGTTTCTTGATGGCAATTCTCCTGTGACTTCATTTTCATCGGAAGCATGGTTCCCTATTATAGAGATAAGCCATCAATTATTAAATCAATCCTCCTTGTTGAACATTTAGATCATTTCCTATTTTTCACACTATCATCTCTGCTGCTGTTAACTTTCTTGTAGCTAAATCTACCCTCCCATCCATGATTGTTTTCTGAGAATAAATTCCTAGAAACGAACTGTTGTTTCAAAGATGATTGCTAGAGGGGGCCCCTCGATAGCTCAGTCAGTTGAGCCTACCACTCTTTATTTCAGCTCAAGTCATGCTCTCAGGTTCGTGAGATCGAGCTCCACACCAGGCTTCACGCCTAGGACAGAGCCTGCTTAAGATTCTCTCCCTCCTGCTCCACCCCCTGTTCATACTCTCCCTCTCTCTCTCAATAGGTAAATAAATTTTAAAATTTTTAAGAAGATAATTGCTAGAGAACGGTAGTTGAGAACTTAAGAGAACTCAACGGTAGTTGAGACCGTAACAAGAGTTACGGTCTTACTTAACTTTTGAACTTCAGTTTCCTCATTAGAATAAGGGTCCCTCACAGGTTATTTGACAATGTACAGTGCCTGGCATGTCCTAGACATGCAGTAATTGTCACCCATCCATGTTGCTATGCACATTTAAAGCTTATAATAATGGCAAGCTTGCATATTGCTTTTCTCACCAGCTATTGAAACTCAAGTTGTTACAGACAATTGCTCTGAAGAAGAACAGATCTTCAGCTTAAACACCCACATGAACTCAGTGGACATCCATTGCAATGATGTCGTGCAGGAAAATATACAAGGTACACTTGGTGGCTGTATTCAGAACCTCGAAGACACACAGATCACTATCGCTGTATGAGTCATGAGGAGAGTCGCCAACAGGCTCCTTCCAAATGGGTTTGTTACCCTAAGACTGTGTCATTTGAGTCTTTTCCTTAAAAAAAATCTTCCCAAAGTGGAAGCTTTCTATTCTTCAGCATGGAAGACCCTTCTATGCAATTTGGGGGCTGTTCTGTCCTGGTCTCAGTTGGGTTTCACCCAAATGCAGTCCCTGAGAGAAGTGTAAGGAGTTTATTTGGGGGTGATTCCAGAAAGCATCAGTAGGTGTATTAGTCAGGGTTCTCCAGAGAAACAGAATCAATATTGGGGGGGGGGCAGGGGAATGGAAAGAGAAACAGGGACAGAGTTTTTAAGAAATTAGTTCCTGTGATTGTGGAAGGTAACAGGTCTAAAATCTAGCCAGCAAGCTGGAGGCCCAAGCAAGAGTTGATATTGTAGCTGCAGACAAAGACAGGCTACAGGCAGAATTCCTTCTTATTTGGGAGAAGGCAGTCTTTTTCTTAAGGCCTTCAAGTGATTGGAGGAGGCCCACCCACATGGTGGACGGTACTCTGCTTTACTCAAAGTCTATTGGTTTAAATGTTACTCTCGTCTTAAAAAATACCTTTACAGTAACACCTAGACTCACATTTGACCCAATATCTGGTTAGCTTGACCTAGCCACATTGACACATAAAATTAACCATCCCAGTAGGGGAGAAAATAAATGAGACAAGGAAAAGGAGACAGCCAATCCAGGCATTAATTATTATGGTAGTGAGTAAGTCACTGCTGGTGGTAACCATGACTCATCTCACTGAGCTCTCCAAGGAGAGAGCGCCACTCTGATCCATCAGTGGTTGAGGGCCCTGCCATTCTGCCCTGCGTACCCATCCAACACATTCCCTGCAGGCAGTTCTCCTAGGCAGAGAGTTGCCATTGCTTGCAGGAAAATCCATCAACATATAAGGAACCCCAGAGTGCCAAGCGAATAAAGTTAGGATGTCTACAGCATCTGCTACAGCTTGTGTATGAAGGAATGAATTGTTACCATTAATTGTCCCGGTATTGCCAGACTTTCTATTTTTTCAAGAGAAACCAAAACTTGGGTTGGTTGCATGAATACCTTCAATTTTTAAATTTGGTCTTACAATAGCTGCCCTATCGTTATAACTGCTATAGCATGACAATTGGGGTCTTAAAATCCAATCCTGTAAACGTGAGGTACGGCTGGTCTGTACTAACAGTGAAAGGCCCCAAGCAAAAGCATCAAAATGTGGACAACCAACCATATGCTGAACTGAGGAAGTGTCATGAGACAATCAGTTCCTATCACTTTCTCTCCTCCCCCAAAGAAGATAAGAACTCAAATCCCCCGTGTTTGAGAATGGGTAGGGCAGAGGATGGAGACCAACCTCCAACCACACAAGTTCACACTTGCCTTGTCACCAGGAGTTTCTTCTGAATTTCACAATTTGTAGAAAGTGTGCAAAACTCCACAGTGCAAGCCATACAAAGCACACCTGCAGCCCCAGATGCTCTCTGATCACTTTCTGGGGTACTGGATTAGAATTTCACATGTGAATTCAGTGACAGCACAGTTCAGCCCACGAGAACAGCCTACACTGAATTGTTTAAGGGAGTTACAGACCTCATAATGTGATTTCATGTGCCCGAAGGGGCACCTGGCATAGAAGTACCCCGTGGAGGACTGTTTACCCTCCCCCAATGGGCCCTATGGTCTCACCTCGAGCATTTGCATTGGCTGTTCCTCTGCCAGGAATGCCACCCCCAAGCCACTGGGTGAACTATTACTCTTCAACATGGTTCAAATTTCACCTCCTCTGTGAAGCCTCCCAGGACTGCCCACTTCCACAACAGCACCAAAGTCAGACCCTCCCTCCTCTGCACTACCCCCATCTCTTGAACCTGCCTTATCCTGGCATCTAACATTTTGTCTTGTGTCTTGACTCTCATGTCCTTGTCTCCCCCACCATGCTGGATCCCCATACAGATGGCAATCATGAATTATTTTTCTCTAGAGTCACCAGTATGGGCTCATTATATAGAGAACAGTGATGAATGTTCACTGAATTAAATCCATGTTTAGGTGAAGGGCTCAATGTTCCTAATGAGAGAAAACAACCCATTGAACGATATGTGACAAGCTCCCAGAGGGACATTTCTCTGTCCATGTCCTGTCTAGGGCAGGATCCTTCTTTGTCATGGGGGCCACCCTGTGCCCCATAGGCTGTTTAGCAGCACCCTGGCCTTTATACACTGGACACCAGAAGCAAACACCCAGTGTGGCAACCAAAAATGCATCTAGACATTGCCCAATGTCCCCAAAGGGGGCAGAATTGCCCCCCAGTCCCATGAGAACTGCTTATAACTGACCTTCAAACAGTAACAACTTTAAGACTGAAAGGAGGTGCTATCGAATTACACCAGACACCCACCAGAGGTGGACCCAGACGGTCCTTGGTAACCCGAAACATACAATCCCATGACATCCTCTCCCTGTAAAACATCCCAGAGAACAAAACCGAGGCCCCTGGAAGCTGACTGTGGACATCTAAAGCCACCCTTCTCTTTTCTGCTTGTGATTTTGCTCTTAACCAGAATACTTCAGCCCAAAAATAAGTTATTTCTATGCACAAAAAGAGGTGGACATATCACCTGCCTGTCTTTTCCAACCACCCACCACTGTTTCATTCTGACGAATGGAAACTGTCATTAACTCGGAGAAACAGAAATGAATTGCTTCTGATCCCTCAGGCAGGACCAGAAAAACCTGATTAGAGAAACCTACCAAGGAATTTATTCCAATAGGATGAGCTGCGTAGGTAGTAAGGAGCAAGGCTGGGATATTAATCCAGAAACCAATTAACCTATTTCCTGTCCCTACAATCCTAACTGCAGTGTGGGCTTCTTGGGAGCTACAAAGAATAAAGAAAACTTAGTCATAACATCTTATAATCCCATAATCCATACTGTAGCCCTATAAACCACTATATTCAAACTAACTACAAATATATATGTGTGTTAATTTATATATTTATATATATGTTGGTTTATATATATGTTAGTTACTAACTTATTATTACATATAAACAAAAGAAATCTATTTTCTTTTTTTTAAGATTTTTTATTCACTTTTTAAACAGAGAGAGACACAGGGAGAAAGGGAACACAAGCAGCGGAAGTAGGAGAGGGAGAACCAGGCTTGCTGCCGAGCAGGGATCCGGATGCAGGGCTCGATCCCAGGACCCTGGGATCATTACCTGAGCCAAAGGCAGACACATAACGACTGAGCCACCAGGCACCCCGAGAAGTTTATTTTCTTACAGTTCTGGAAGCTAGAAATCTGAGATCAAGGCATTGCCAGGGTTGGTTTCTTCGGGGGCCTCTCTTCCTGGCAGAGGGCCAACTTCTCCGTGTCTTCGCACGGTCTTTTTTCGGAGTGTATATCCCTGGTATCTCTTTGTGTGTCCCTGTCTCTTCTGTACTCTTAGATGCAGGTTAGCTTTCATCTCCTCCATGAGGCCTCCCAGGATTGTCCGTTTCATCACGGCACCCAAATCAGGCCCTCTCTCCTCTAGCCCTATCTTTATAAAGGCCCTGTCTTCAAACACAGTCACATTCTCAAGTGCTGTGGGTTCGGATTTCAACTTGATTTTGGGGAGGACACAGTTTGGCCCATAACACTATCTGATGGATATATGTCATGTGCATGTCCTTCTAATATGTAATAAAATTATAAATATGTGATATAAATGTAGCCTGTACACATCTATTTTTTAAGTTTATTAAAGTATGTTAAATTGGGGTACCTGGGGGGCTCAGCCAGTTGAGCGTCCCACCTTTGATTTCAGCTCAGGTCAGGATCTCAGGGTTGTGAAGTAGAGACCTGTGTCAGGCTCTGAGCTGGTCATGGACCTGCTCAAGATTCTCTCACTCCCTTCCCACTTCCCAACCCCCTAAAACAGAAAAAAAAAAGTAAAAATTAAAAAATTAGATATGTTAAATTACGGTGTTCCTTTGTTTAACATCCTTCAGTGGCTTTCATCTGGTTTAAAATAAAAGCAGAACTCCTACTCAAGGCCCATAAGCCCTGCACGATCTGCCCCATCACATCCCTGCCTTCACCTCCTCCCACTCTCACACACACAGCCCCCTCTTCAACCATACCAACCTCTTCCTTCTTCCCTCCTCCCTGAACCATCTGGGCACGTTCAAGTCTCTGGGACTTTGTCCCTGTTATTTCAGGACCTACCTAGAGCGCGCTTCTGTAGGATACCCATGTGGCCCTCCCTCCCTTCACTCTGCTGTCTGAAATCTGTCTGAAGTTACATCTCCTTACCTCACTTAATTTTATCCCTAGGACTGATTGTTCTCTGACATATACTTTTACTGATTTGTTTATATTTGTTTGTCTCTCTCCTGCACCAGAAAGTAAGCTCTGTAAGAGTAGAAATGGTTTCTTTTTCCCCCACTGTATCTCCAAAATAGTGTCTGGACCTGAGTAGGCATTCCATCAAAAAAAAAAAAAAAAAAAGTTGGGGCGCCTGGGTGGCTCAGTGGGTTAAAGCCTCTGCCTTCGGCTCAGGTCATGATCCCAGGGTCCTGGGATCGAGCCCCACATTGGGCTGTCTGCTCAGCAGGGAGCCTGCTTCCCTCCCTCTCTCTCTGCCTGCCTCTCTGCCTACTTGTGGTCTCTGTCTGTCAAATAAAAAAATAAAATCTTTAAAAAAAATTGATAGAGAGATATGTAGATAGATAGATAGATGATAGATAGAGGTAGTGGCATAGATCTCTACATACATTATTTCTAGATCTGGTTTACATATAATATATAGGAGGGGGTGATTCCGTTCATACATGCATACGAATAGATAGACATACATGTAACCCAACTGTTAATGTTTCTTTGAGTCCAGTCTCAACATTATGCTTCATCTAAAAGGAATGCAAAACCAATTCTAAAAGTCTTGGAAAATATTTCAGCCTTCCTGGAAGTCTCTTCAGGAGGCAGCAGAGGAATGGAATGACATCACAGAAGACTTACCTAACCCCCTAATCTTCCTCTTCATGATTGACCCACCTGGGGTACCCCACCTCCTCCCTCAAAATTCCATCCGCCTCTTATTTGCCCTCCTCCCATCTCATTTTACAGCATTTTCTCCTAAAGCTATAGCCACGTCGGTTCTGATGCAAATCAGCTTAACCTCTCTTGGTTTGTCCAGTTCTTCTCTTCCCCCAAGTGTTACCCCATTCAATACAAAAAAGGATTCAAGGCCACAAGCACAGTATCTGTCTCAGAGGTGAGAAAGGGAGAGACAGTGAGAATCTCTATTTCATTTGACCTTCATGTAGGTGACTACGCGTGCATATGTATGCCTGTGTGCATATCATGTGTGCGAGCTTGGAGGGTGTGGGCAGGAATGGTGGCACTTTTGAAGACCCCCACTTTTTCTGTTTTCTCAGGTCCCACGGCAATTGCCCTTATTTCCTATTCTTCCCTTGGAAATATCATAAATGCAACATTTTTTGAAGAGGCAAATGAGAAAGACCAAGTTTACCTGAACTCTGAGGTAATGAGTGCCGCTATTGGACCCCAAAGGAACAAATCTCTCTCCAAGTCTGTGATTTTGAGTTTTCAGCATGTGAAGGTGAGTCAGAGCTGCAATTTGAACTTGCTTAGATGTCTTGGAGGTAGAGCATACCCTCCCCAGCCAGTGTCTCCGGGCTGAGCTGTCCAATACCTTGGCTAGGAGCCTCACGTAACAATCGAACATGCATCTGAATTGAGATTTTGAAGACAGTATTTCTGGATTTAGACTTAGTAGTTCCAGATTTTAAGGTCTTCATAAGAAAAAAAGCATGCAAAATATCTCATTAATAATTTTTTAACATCTTAATTTTTTCAGTGTTCCAAGATTCATTGTTTATGCACCACACCCAGTGCTCCATGCAATACATGCCCTCCTTAATACCCACCACCAGGCTCCCCCCTCCCCTCCAGAACCCTCAGTTTGTTTCTCAGAGTCCACAGTCTCTAATGCATTAATAATTTTCAAGGGGTGCCTCACTGGCTCAATCAGGGGAGTAAGTGTCTTTTGATCTCAGGGTCATGGGTTCGAGCCCCATGTTGGGTGTAGAGGTTACTTAAATAAAATAAAATCTTTTGGGGCAGCTGGGCAGCTCAGTTGGTTAAGTGCCTGCTTTCAGCTCAGGTCATGATCTCAGGATACTGGGATCAAGCCCCCTCTGCCTCTGTCCCTTCCCTCCTGCTCACTAACTTTCTCTCTCACTCTCTCTCTCTCTCTCAATTAAATAAATAAAATCTTTGAAAAAATAAAATTGTTTTTAAAAAATAATTTTTATAATGATTGCTTATATTGATTTATATTGACATACTAAAAGATAGCATGTATTTTTTAAAGATTTTTATTTTATTTATTTGACAGACAGAGATCACAAGTAGGCAGAAAGGCAAGCAGAGAGAGAGGAAGGGAAGCAGGCTCTCTGCCGAGCAGAGAACCCGACTCGGGGTTTGATTCCAGGACCCTGGGATCATGAACTGAGCCGAAGGCAGAGGCTTTAACCCACTGAGCCACCCAGTCACCCCAAAGATAGTGTTTTGAATATAGTGGGTTAAGTAAAATATATTGTTAAAATTAATTTGAACTGTTTCTTTAGGTTTTTTTTTTAATGTGGCTAGCAGAAAATTTCAGATTACACAAGTAGCTCACATGGAATTTCTCCTGAGCAGCATAATTCTAGTGCATGTGATTATTTTAGTTGGAAGTACCTCCAATTTTATGTCCATGAAATTTGAACTGAGACATGGTGTTCATTCCCACACAAAAGCCTGGTATTAATTATTAAGACTACATAACTTGATCAGAAAAAAAAATTTATTGAATTCCTTCCTTTTTCCCCTTCTCGGCCCAAACTCTTCAAGGCAGGAAGGTGTAGCCAGACCCAGATATAATAAAATTCATCTGTTCCCTTGCCTTTCAGCTTTGTTGTAAAAGTAAGAGTTGAAAGCAATCCTACCATTTGCAATAACATGGACAAATCTTGAGGGTATTATGCTAAGTGAAATAAATCAGAGAATGACAGCTGCTGTAGAGTCTTATTTGTGTGTAGAATTTCAAAAGGCCAAACTCATAGACAGAACATATTTTAGGTTACCAGGGGTGGGGGATGGGAGGAAGAAAGTCAGAGGTTTCTGCACAGTCAAAACTTTCAGTTACAAGTAGAATAAGTTCTGGGTATGTAATGCACAGCATGATGGTTCCAGTTAACAATACTATATTGCATACTTGAAAGTTGCTATGCGAGTAGATTTTTAAGTTCTCACCACAAAATAAAAATTGTAACTACATAAGGTGATGGACATTAACTAACTTCATGTTGCAATATATGCATATAACAAAAACTCAGGTTATATACCTTATACTTCCATCATTTATGTCAGTTGTATCTCAATAAAGCTGGAAAAAATAAAATTATTTTTTAATTTTAAGGAAAATAAGAATGGGGGAGTGGGAAATGTAGGTTTTTCTCTATCATATGCAACTTAAGTATGGAATTTTTCACATATGGCATGGGGCAGTGGGAGTGGAGCAAGAAATCTGGAGGTGGTCTAGTGGATTATCAAAGGAGATACGGCCCCCCAACAGGAGAATGTCTGACTCATCTCCTTGGCCCCATGAAGTGAAGCTCTGGAAACCCTTGGGACAAAAAGAACAGGTTAAAGGCTAATTCTATTCTCTCTCTTCATTTCTCTCCTAAACTTCCCCTCCCCTTGCATGAGCAATCTTGTGTTGTAAGGGGTCAGAGAACTGGTGTGGGGAAATCTGTCCTAGAGAGTGTTTAGGAGAAAACTCTGTATGAGCCACAGACTTTTTTATTTATTTACTTTTTTTTATATATCTGACTTCCATGATAGGCGTAAAGTCCTGAAACCAATGACATCCTGTAAAATTCTGGCTCTCAGAGAGCCTTGATCTTGCTTTATGATCTGTGGAACCCCAAGAGAGCTGGGACTATGGGGAGCAGGTGTCCTGACAGCCATCTTCTTCACTCAAAATAGAAATCACCTGAGTCACTTCTAAGCCATGTATCTCCTCGCTTGCCCCCCGCCCCGTGTAGAACAACATTCTGAGGGTTTTCCCTCCCAAGGAAAAACATGATGAGCCTCTTCTACTTTCAGATGAAGCCCAATAGAGGAAAGGCCTTCTGCGTGTACTGGAAAAGCACAGGGGACCATGGCCAGTGGTCCAGGGATGGCTGTTTCCTGATACAAGGGAACGAAACTCACACCATATGCAACTCCACCCACCTGTCCAGTTTCGCTGTCCTCATGGCCTTAACCAGCCAGGTATAATGTATACATTTAATTGTTCCAGCTAATCCTATGTGAACTCCTACTGGGTAAGTACTCTTAAAAGAAAAAGAGGAAAAACACCAGGGACTAGAGTGAATGATTGCAGGAAGCATGCTGGTTTCCATAGAAAGGTCAGGGTGACCTCTATAAGAATTAAGCATTTGAGCTGCAGTCTGAATATTGAGTCAAGAGAGTTATAACACAGGTGAGCCTCGAAAACATCGTACTCAATGAAAGAAGTCAGACACAAAGGGCTACCTGTTATTCCACTTATATGAAATGTCCAGAACAAGCAAACCTAGAGAGTCAGAAATTTACTTACTGGTTGCCAGGGTCTGGGGGAGAGAGAAATGGGGGTGAGCCTGGTGGTGGGTATTAAGGAGTACGTATTGCATGGAGCACTGGGTGTGGTGCATAAACAATGAATTCTGGTACACTGAAAATTTTTAAAAATAAAAAATTATTTTTAAAAAAGACTAAGCCATATTCTCAGGGGTTGCATATCTTGGTAATAAGACTATAGACATAGGCAGGAACTGCTTATCATAAAAGGATCATGCTTGGGGTGCCTGGGTGGCTCAGTGGGTTAAAGCCTCTGTCTTGGTCTCAGGTCCTGTATTCCAGGGTCCTGGGATTGAGCCCCGCTTCGGGTTCTCTGCTCGCCAGGGAACCTGCTTCCTCCTCTCTCTCTCTCTCTCTGCCTGTCTCTCTGCCTACTTGTGATCTCTGTCTGTCAAATAAATAAATAAAATCTTTTAAAAAAATAAAATAAAAGGATCATGGTTACCTCTGGGGGAGAAAGTGGTTTGCATTTGGAAAGAGCTTCTGGAATAATGTCTACAGACTAATGATCCTACCAATCATTTAATAACTTTAAATCATGTGATACACATATGTGTATGCTCTTCTCTGTATGTGTATTATATTTCACAATTTTTTAAGGTTCAAAAAGCGAAGGATTAAAAAGTTCTATAAAGTGACACTGAAACAAGTGAAAATCCCTATATCATTATAAGGGATGACAACTATCATTTCCTACCTGTAAGTCTTACTAAGTTTGCATGGCTTGGCAGATTCCTGGCTCCTGTCCTTAAGGAAATGAGTCTCCAAGAGCTGAATTATACAGATGTCTTGGTTTGGGATCTCCTAAAGGCATATCCTGAGACAAAAATTTGAGGGCAAGTAGTTTCTTTGGGAGATGACCCTAAGACACATCAGTAGGACAATAGAGAAGTAAGACAGAGAAGAGAAGGCAGCCAATAAAGGATGTGTTAAAGAGAAAGTTACGCCCTCAGACAACTGGGACTCAATCCCATTAGGTACTTCTGGAAGATATCACAGATCATGCATCTCAGAGCCTTCCCACATAAAGGTGAGGGAGCTGGGATGTTTATCCACCGATGCCATAATTTTATTGCTTGAGGGCAGCTTTCAAGGGGCATTCACATCATGGTACTTGTGACTCCTTCTGGCATGTCCAAGCATGTTCATGTGGCAAGAGAAATATACTCAGTCAGGGTCACAGGATTTCACAGAAAGCAGCTAAAGGGCAGGTACCACCGGGTGTGAAGAAGCTAACAGCCTCTGCTACACAGGGTTTCCTGCATCTCTTGGGTGCAAGACTTAGCCTACCATATTCATTCATTTCAAAGTGAGTCTGCTGTACAATGCAGAGCCTCTAGCTAATACAGTGTTGTGCACTTAAAGACCTATTAGGAGAATAGATCTTCTGTTGTTTCTTATCACAGAAAGAAAAAAAATCAAAGCAACACAGATCTTGGAGGTGATGGATATGTTTATTACCCTGATTGTGCGGATGGCAGCATAGACATGTGCCTATGTCCAAATTCATCAAAGTGTGTGCATTCAATAAGTATAGTATTTTGTATATTAGGTATCCCTCAATAAATCGGGGTGGGGGGAGAAACTTAGCCTGAAAGACACGTCTTATACTCTATCATCGGGAATCATGCCTATGCTTGGGATGCCCCTTTCCAAGAGGGAGGGAGATTAATCCTGGAGACTGACTATGATGTCTTTTTTGCTGGGTCCCAGGAGAAGGATCCTGGGCTGACTGCGATCACCTACGTGGGGCTGGGTGTCTCTCTGCTGTGCCTCCTCCTGGCAGCCCTCACCTTCCTGCTGTGCAAAACCATCCAGAACACCAGCACCTCGATCCACCTGCAGCTCTCAATCTGCCTCCTCCTGGCCCACCTGCTCTTCCTCACAGCCATCGACCAGACCGAGATCAAGGTACTGACACTGTCACAGAGGAGCCCCTGCTCTGCACCAGGGGTGCTCAGTTCATGGAGCCATGCTGCAGTGATACCTTAATAAAATGGTCTTGGTTCCCAGGGAGGTTAGAGGCATAAGTAGCCTATTTCACATTGACTAAAGAACTAAAAGACAAACCCTCTCCTGACAACTCGACCATATACTTGAGAGTTTTTCCAATGGCAAGGTATGGGACAGGTCTTAGGGCCACCCTCCTCCCTGACAATCCTCCCTGGTGACACCATTCTACTCCCCCAGTTGCTGTGCGCCATCATCGCGGGTGCCCTACACTATCTCTACCTGGCTTCCTTCACCTGGATGCTGCTGGAGGGTCTGAATCTCTTCCTCACTGCTCGCAACCTGACGGTGGTCAACTACTCCAGCGTGAGCAAGATCATGAAGAAGCTCATGTTCCCCGTGGGCTATGGAGTCCCAGCTATAATTGTGGCCATTTCTGCTGTGATCAAGTCTGACCTTTATGGATCACCTGATCGGTGAGCTCAACTCTCACCCTGTGCTGTGGACAGTTTTAAAGGGCAGTGTTAACAATGATTGGGATATCCACATTGAACTCACTCTCCTTTCCCCTCGGCTGTAACAGCTCTAACTTCTTTCCCGGTGAGGCAGGGAAAGACGACAGTAAGAGTGTGGAAGGTTTAGGGCGCCTGGGTGGCTCAGTCTGTTAAGCGTCTGCCTCCAGCTCAAGTCATGATCTCAGGGTCCTGGGATCGAGTCCCGTGTCCAGCTTCCTGCTCAGTGGGGAACCTGCTTCTCCCTCTCCCTCTGCCACTACCCCTGCTCATGTTCTGTCTCTCGCTCTCAAATAAATAAATACAATCTTTAGGGGAAAAAAGAGTGTGGAAGGTTCTGGAAAGAAGACATTTTGTGGTTAACTTCCAGCTCCATCCTTCCCATAACTTGGGACCTTGAGTCCTCAAATCTCAGTGTCCCCGTTAGCAAAACGGAGATACAGTTGTCCCCACAGTCTCACACTCACAATGCTGGTCTAAAACCTCAGCAGGACTATTCTCATAAAATGCTTAGTGTAGCATTAACATATGGTAATGAACAATCAAAACCTTCGTTGTCATACACTGACATTATCAGGAGATGCTGGAGATGCTGGATAAGCATTAGGAAAAGGTTTCCTAATGCACTTTTCATGCACTTTCTCTGATCTTTCTTTGTACCCCTTTTCCTATTGTTCCCAGCTGCTGGCTCAACCTGGACCAGGGATTCATCTGGAGTTTCCTTGGCCCCGTCTGCGCCATTATCTCTGTGAGTGAGTGTGTTGTTCCCAACCGAAGAAGAAGCACCAGGCATGCTGGGTGCCAGATAGCATAAGGGGCCTGCATTTTCTCAGTTGTATGAGTTGATTTTCCACCTGCTACCAATTCAGTCCTCCATGCAGGGAGGTGAGAATTGTGTGCAGTTTACAGCAGACACGGTGCATTTTTTTTTTAGATTTTATTTATTTATTTGACAGATAGAGATCACAAGTAGGCAGAGAGGCAGGCGGGGGAGGGGGGGAAGCAGGCTCCCCACTGAGCAGAGAGCCCGATGTGGGGCTCGATCCCAGGACCCTGGGATCATGACCTGAGCCGAAGGCAGAGGCTTTAACCCACTGAGCCACCCAGGCGCCCCCATGGCGCATTATTTTAACTTGTGTTCTGCATGAGCTGTGTTATTCCTGCAGGTGAATTTAGTTATTTTTCTCCTGATCCTTTGGATTTTAAAAAGGAAACTTTCCTCACTCAACAGTGAAGTGTCAACCATCCAGAATATAAGGTAAGGTGGGGTAAATGGTATTTTCTGATCCCCCCTTCTCTCTACTTATGCCCCACTTGTCCTTTCTACATATCCACACACACATACACCCACAATTAAGTTTCAGGAACTAGCAAAGCCACTACCATCTCCCAGTGTCACGGTTAATGAGAAGCTGTACTACCGGCAGTACAGGCTAAGCTTTGGTGACAAAAAGACCCTTTAAAAAGAGTGAAATAGAAGTTTATTTCTTTTGCATGTCACAGTCCAGAGGTGAGCAGTCCAAGGCTAGTGGGGAAGCTTGACTCCACAAAGTAATCCAGAGACCTGAGTATTTTCCATTTTGTTGCTCCACATTCCCCAGGATGTTTCTTGCCAGTATCCCATTCATGGAAAGAAGGGGCATGTTCCACGTCTGCCCGTATCTCAAGGGCTAGACCTGGACCACACAGTGACACCTACCTTCAAGGCAGGCCAGGAAATGTAGTCTCTAACCAGGTAGCCACGTGTCCTTGGTACAACTCAAAAAAAGGAAGGATCCAGCTCTAAAATGAAGAAGAGGAGAATGGGGGGGGGAAAGCAGCAATTTCTGCCAAATAATACAAGATGCAATAGGTTTGGGAAGGATTTTGATTAAAATATATTTTGTATGCAAATGGCTACCAGACACATGAAAAATTGTTCATCATCACTAGCCATCAGGGAGATTCAAATGAAAACCACATTGAGATACCACCTCACACCAGTTAGAATGGCGAAAATTAGCAAGACAGGAAACATGTGTTGGAGAGGATGTGGAGAAAGGGGAACCCTCTTACACTGTTGGTGGGAATGCAAGTTGGTGCAGCCACTCTGGAGAACAGTGTGGAGATTCCTTCAGAAATCAAAAATAGAGCTTCCCTATGACCCTGCAATTGCACTACTGGGTATTTACCCCAAAGATACAGATGTGGTGAAAAGAAGGGCTATCTGTACCCCAATGTTTATGGCAGCAATGGCCACGGTCGCCAAACTGTGGAAGGAACCAAGATGCCCTTCAATGGATGAATGGATAGGGAAGATGTGGTCCATATACACTATGGAGTATTATGCCTCCATCAGAAAGGATGAATACCCAACTTTTGTAGCAACATGGACAGGACTGGAAGAGATTATGCTGAGTGAAATAAGTCAAGCAGAGAGAGTCAATTATCATATGGTTTCACTTATTTGTGGAGCATAACAAATAACATGGAGGACATGGGGAGATGGAGAGGAGAAGGGAGTTG
>PISX010017502.1:0-43141 GCA_004024625.1 Mellivora capensis
TGGGCAATGAACGCACTCTGATTTGGGAGCCTGTGATCTTAGCCGCTAAGCTGTCCTGTCTTCTGTAGTCCACTGAACTATGTGAGTTCAGGATTTCTGGGTATAGAAAGCAGGAAGGGGGAACTCATGGGACCTGAGAATGAAGAGAGAGATAAGAGCTGGATTCTAAAGTGCCTTGTGCTTCCTTCAAGGAGTCTGTTCTTGACAGTTCATGAAGATTACAGTTCAGGAAAGAGATAAGTTTTCTTTTTAAAGAAATCCGTTGGTGTTGGTGTGGATACTATAGTGGGAGAAAGAGGAGGGAGGGAAAAAGTGTTTTGCAGGATATTGTATTAATCCAGTACAGAAATTAGAGGTTTTTAAGCCAAGGCAGTGACAATAGGGATAAGTGACACCCTTGAAAGACAAAATTTGTTTAGATGTGGCAAAACTGAGAAAGTGAATGTCAGCATATCTACACCCAGATTAATTGCTTTAGAGGCTACAGTGGCTGTAATTCATTGTAGGGACATGGAGGCCAGATGGGGAGATAACTTAGTATTGTTTATTCTGATTTGGACCTATCCATAGGATATGGAGGTAGATGTACCTGCTTCCCTAATTTAGACAGAGTGAATGTGAAAGACATAATCTGGGACAGTCTGCTTGAAGATGAGAGGGAAAATCATTGTACCTTAGCAGTTTTCATTTGAACCTATAGAGTAAGCAGAGAAGAGGGCCAAGTGCATTAGAGACACCAGCAGTTAGGTGGAATCTGAGAGTCCAGCAGGCAATTAGGACATAAACTAGGAGTTATTCTAAAAGCCAGGGTGACGTTTTAGAAGAGAAACGTCCAGTGGAGTCGAATGGAATTAAAATAGGAACTCATGAGCATTTCAGGCAAAATGGCAATTGGAGATAATATTGATGCTATTAAGGGCAATTGATGTGGCAAGCCAAAGGTAGCAGTGATGAGAATCGTTTAAGGGTAAATGGAAGGTGGAAGAGTGAAGAGAGTTAAGGCAGACTAGTCTTCATAGAGTCAACTGAAAAAAGGAAGGAAGGAGGAGATAACGAGGAGACACCCTTAATAACAGAAGCAGTGCTTGCTCCTTGTAGAAAATGTGAAAAACCCCGCAGTATTCAAAATGAAGGTGCAATGTAACCTTAAATCCCAATATTGGGAAATAACTATCATTGAATATTGGCCTATATTATCCCTTAAAAAAAACTGTATTTTGTCATAGATGAGGTAAAATGTTCATGCAATTTTGAGTCTTAGTTTTTCAGCTAGTGTGAGTATTTTCTATTACAACTTTCTCATGTACATGCAACTTGTAATGGATGCAAAATATTGCAATTGAAAACTGGTCCTACACTTTTGCAAACTATTTCCTTGTGTTTTATTTTAATTTAGGGTACTTTAATCTCTCTCTTTTTTCTCTATTTTATATAAGACTAATTTAAACCTCTTGGTGCATAAACATTCGTATTTTCATGTTTACATCATTTTACTTTTGTGCTTTTTCAAATTTAAATTATTTTACTAGAATTTTCAGAGACCTATTTATATCAGAAGTTATTATTTTCCCAGGTTACTAGTTTGATTGAAAAATTATTTCTATATATTTGGTCTAACAAATAATTTTATTAGTAGTAATGAGAAATATTAAGTTCTCAAAACCTCACCCTTATTGGGTAATATTATTTAAAATTGTTTGCTAATTTACTAAGATGAAGAATAGCTCATTATTGCTTAATTTATTTGTTTACTTGACAGAGAGAGAGAAAGAGAATACAAGTAGGCAGAGAGGCAAGCAGAGAGAGAGGAGGAAGCAGGCTCCCCGCTGAGCAGAGAGCCCGATGCGGGGCTCGATCCCAGGACCCTGAGATCATGACCTGAGCTGAAGGCAGAGGCTTAACCCACTGAGCTACCCAGGCACCCCTCATTATATTGTTTTAAATAGATATTTGAATTTTGTCTTGTGTGAACTGTCTGTTCATAATCTCTTCCCATTTTTATATATTGGGCAGCTTATTTTTCTTAGCAATCTGTATGACTCTTTTTATATTATGACAGTTACTTATCATACTTATTGTAGTTTTTTTCTAGTTATCTTTTAAAATTTTATTATGGTTTGATATATTTAAAGGGTTTAATTTTTAGACAGTCAAATAACTGGTTATTTCTTGCTTTACTGCATTTAACTTCCTAGAGAATGGAGAGATAAATAAGATAGGAACTCGAGTATGATTAGAACTGAAAGAAAAGAACAGGTGAACACTGTGGGAATGTGATGGGGGTGTGAGATGATTTGCGTGAATGGATGGAGCAGTCTGAACAATGATCAGGAGAGATGAGTGTCCTGTTCTTCAAAGACAGAAGAAAAGGTAAAAAATTTGGTTGCAAGTACATGTGTCAGGAAATTCCAAAAGTGAGACTTAGATAATTGTTGGTATGGAACTTACATGACATTATTACCTGAAAGGAAAGAAAAAAACTAGTGATTTAGATTCTAAGTAGACAATCATATCATTGACTGGGGTGAAACCCTTGTGTGACATATTCCAAAGGACAAGATCTTCCAACATGGAACAAAAAATAAGCCCAAAAAAGGGCTTTTTCTTCTCCTATGGCAAGAGTTGTCCTTCAGAATTCTCCAGCAGTGATGAAGCCATTAGGCTTTACATAATCCCTTCCACTTACCAATTTAAATTTTATTCATTCAGACATTATATTCTTGAATTTGAGTTTTTGTGTTTCTTGTCTCATTAAGAAATCCACGTCTATTTATTTCATTATACAAAGAAAAAAATACAGAAAAGAAGTACAAAGATAAATTGAAATCCATGTTAGTAATAACTTTAAATAAGCACTTTATTCCCAGGCAGGCAAAAATGTCAATTAGGTTAAAAATACCATTTCCTCTTAAATTCAAATGGGTCATCGATGGACATATTTTGAAATGTTGATGGCTTATACCCACAATACCGAAGCCCTAGATTATGCCCAGATGAATATATTTAAAACATGACTGCTTTGAGTATGCATCTTGTTGAGAGGCAAAATTTAAAAGAAAAATGGAAATTACAATATCACACATCAGCTACGCTCCCTGCGAAAGGATAGGAGAGAGGCTCGCCTGGCAAATGAGACAGCTCTGCCAGTAACTACATGTACAGACCATCTGTCAGATTTTCCCAAAGTATTTCTTTTCAGACTGGTCAAGTACACAGACAGCCTTCAAATATCAAACATATAAAATAGTGTATACCTACTTCATTTGTTTAACGATTGTACTTTTTCCAGATTCTCCTGCACCTGCAACGGAAAGAGGGGAGTGTTATCGATTGCTACACTAAATTCATATAGATACTAAAACCTGGGGTTGTCACTTTCTCGTGGGTAAATCTTGACCAGATAACTCTCCTATATAAAGAAGGAAAATAATCTCCATCAAGTCTTGAAAGATATTAGCTCCCTACTTTCCAGGAGAGCAGAAGAAAATAAAACCCCTCTATATTGATGTTAAATCCAGATATATGTCTGGCTTCAAGGTAAAGGGTATCTTCTAAAACAAGAAATGTATATTCTCAGGGAAATAAAATTATTGCATTTGAACATAATGGAAATCTCTATCCCCTGGGTTTGCACCCCAAGGAAAGTGGTCCCAACTTTGCAGTCTCTAGAAAACTGTCTCCCAGAATGTCTCCTCATATATCGTATTTGATTAAATAGCAATAAAGAAAGAACACCAGATGATTGTCTTTTATTTCCAGAACTGTTTGAAGCCTATACTAATTGAAGAATGGACTCTTGTCTTTATTATTGTGTTTATCTTCGTACATAGGTGTTTTCTGCTTAAATAAAGGAAAGTTAATAACACAACACTAAGCAAACCTAGAGAGCCTGCAGATAAGAATGATGCAGGAGTATCTGAAAATGGATTACACACTCCATGGGAAGGAACAGGGGTGGCAATGATAACATAGAGAACCAGTCACATGTACCTGGAACATTTATTTTAGTTGATGATATACAATATACAACCTTATTTTGGTATGTTTGGCAAACATTGTATAAAGAGATGCAAAATTTACATGATTTTTAAAAAGATTTTATTTATTAGGGAATGAGCAGGGGGAAGGGGCAGAGGGGGAAGAAGAAGCAAACTTTCTGCTAAGCAGGGAGCCTGATGCAGGGGTAGATCCCAGGACCCCAGAATCATGACCTGAGTCAAAGGCAGCTGCTTAACCAACTGAACTACGCAGGTACCCCAAAATTCACATGATTTTTAAAATATAGAGGGAAACTTTGATGAAAAAATTTGATTATTTCCAGCTATGACTCAAGGCCTTTTGAGCATATTTCTGGAGTGTCTTTTGCCATTAATATGAGTGTTGACTTGGGAAACACTTGAAATGAAGTCTTGAAATGAAGTGACCTAAGTTTGAGGGTTTGGCTCTGTCCCCATGTGTGCACACATGTGTGTTTGTGTGCAGCTACGATATCTTTGGTAAATTCATTAGCCCCTTAATTTTCTTCCCTATAAACTAAGAATATTTACCTCACAAGATTATTAGAAGACTGTAATGACACAATAAGCATTAACTTATCTGCCAACTACCATGCAAAATAAAACAAAGCAATGTACTTAAGAATCCAAGAATGAAAGAAATTCTGTGGTGTTTTGTAAAGAGAAGAGTGTCAAGATACCCTACATGTACCAGATGAATGATGCTGGAGCAACTGTGTGTCCATGTGGCAAAACAACACTGACTTTTATATGACAATAGGCGAAAATTAATTGAATTGATTCATAAACATGTATGTGTTTTTGTATATAATGAAACTCTTAAAAGTTCTAGAGCAATATGTAGATGAAAAAATCTTTTCAAACTTGAAGTAGTCAAAACGTCCTTAGATAAGACATTTAAAAAAACCCCACAACAACAAAAAATTGAAAATTGATAAATTAGATTTGATCATTGTTAAAAATATTTGCTCTCCAAAAGACAGTATCAAGAAAATGAGATGACAGACCACTAACTAGAAGGAAACATTCACAGCATGTATGTCAGGTGAAGGACAGGTGCCCGGTTTTATAAAAATTACTGTAAATTCATAATGAGAAGACCTAAAAATCCAATAAAAATTAGGAAAAAACCTGAACTGACATTTCTCAAAAAAAGATATGTGGTGAATAATCATATGAAAATATGCCCAATATCACTAGTAATCAAGGAAGTGCAAATGGAACCATAAAGAGATGGCATTACATATACAGTAAATTTGGGTAAAATTTAAAAGATTCACAATACCAAGTACCAACAAGGACGTGGAGCAACCGGAAGGCTCTAACACTGATGATAGAAAACAACATAGTATAGGCACTTTGGAATACAGTTGGCAACTCCTAAGATGTTAAACATAAACCTGTCATATGATCCAGTCATTGCACTCTTAGGCATTTATTCCAAATAAATGAAAATGTACATCCTCACAGGGATTTGAACATGAATGTCCATAACAGCTTTGTTTGATAGCCTCAGAGCAGTAATACCCAAATGTCATACCCAAATGTCCATTAACAGGGATGATAAACAAAAGGTAGCTTATCTTTATAATGAAATGCTACAAGCAGTAAAAAGGAATGCACTATTGGCTCATGCAACAACATAAATAAACTTAAAATAGTTATGCTGAGGGAAAGAAGACAAAAAGTTTATTTATCCCATATAGTCCCTAGTATATTTGTTTCACTTATATAAGACTCTAGAAAGTACAAAGCATAGTGAGAGTGCAGACTAGTTCTTCCTACTCATGGGAGAGGAGACAGGCAAAGATTGTAAAGGCATGTGAGGAAAATTTGGGGATAATGAAAATGTTCGGCATCTTTAATCATGGTAATAATGATTTCATGGGTGTGTATGTCTATTAAAAACTCTACAAGTTGTACCCTTTCCGTATTTGTAATTTATTATATATAGATTTTATCTCAATAATCTTGTTTAAAAAACAAACACCATCACCAACTTAGAACATTAACATTGTAGGTCATTATCCATTCCACCAATTTTTAAGGTCTAATAGTACCATAATATCATTAATATGTGTGTGCTTTATAAAGTAGGATATTATGTTTTTATAGTTATATTTTAAACAGCAGGGTGAATGCAGGCAGTGGGACTCAAGACTGTTTATATAAGAGTGTTGATTAAAATGATGACTAATGTGAGGATGGCTGCCATATGAAGAGTCTAAAAATGGTTATGAATCCTGAGAGAAAATGATGGGAGAATTTAGTTAAAATTACTGCAATATGTAGGGCATATTGTATGGAGTATAAATGGGATATAAAGACATGCTTTTTAGTGCACTTATGTGATAAATATCTATCTTTAGTGCATTTATCTATGGGATAAATATCTGTGTATTTATCTTTATGTGAAGGAGGAGGTAGGGAAGGAGCAACCACTTGAACTTTGAATGTTCTGATTTTATAGATAGGAGAAAACCAGAGTCACCATGAGTTGCCAAAGCCTGATAATACAGATTTGTTCATAAGATTATGAAGATACAATCACCTATAAATCTGGAAAGTATTGGGAAATTCAGTATTTTGTAATTGATATGAAATTGTATTTTTTTAGAATGTATCCTCAGGTTACAACTAACCCTTATCCATGCAAATATGATGTTAAAATATGGTATTGACCAAAGACCTGAACTAAAATAGCAAAGAGCCGAATATTTTGGTCTTCTTATCCTAATTTCTGTATCTTTAAGAGAAGCAAGGGGCGTGATAAGTTACTGGCAGCTCCAAAAACTGGGTCATGGGACATCTCCGAAGTCTCAATGTGCCTGTTAATTTTGGACAGATTTCAAAGTAGCACAACTAAGGCAGTTTTAAAATTTCCCAGGAAAAATCAAAATTCAGGAAAACTCATAAATGTATATCCCTTACCAGCATGGCAGTTGACTGCCTTGTTTTACCTCTGTTTTTATGTAAGCAAAAATAGTATGACTTTTTGTAACCCTCAATCTCATAATTTTATTTCAATTTATATCAAGATATGTATTAAATTAGAGGACCCTGACTACCCTGTTTCAGTTTTTAACTTCCACTATCACTCACTTTATTCTGTTTTCCCTACTCTGCTTTTTCCTATCACTTACCTTATTCTACAAACTTACAAATTACTCACATGCTGTTCTGTCTTCCAATGCTGTGAGGTCAACTACACTGGGGTGGGGGGTCTTTGTTTTGTTCCCTGATGGATCTAAAGCACCTAGAAGAGTGCCTAATCGTAGAATTTCAATGGAATAAATGAATTCTGTAAGTTCATACTTTGGAAATAAAATTTTGCATTCTGTCCTGTATATTTTTCACATTGCAACATTTTTGCCTGATTGGCACTATTTTCTTAAGCTGTAGTGACACCTAAATTTAATTCTACTTCACAGCGAATTTGTATTGTCTCAGCCTATCTAACTGTATCTAGTTTTCTGCAGTTATCTGAAACAGCTGCTCACCTTATATAGTAAGGGTATCAGTGACAAAGTTATGGGAAATGAAATTCTATTGCCTGGTGGGGATAAACGGGTAGCCCTTGGGTAAGCCTCCAGCATACTTCTCCTTATGGCTTTATATTGGTGTGGTCCACACCACACAGCGTAAAATTTGATAAATGCAAAATCAATGACATGAATTTGCTAATCTTTGTAGACTTTCTAAGATGTAATCAAACATGAACTGACAGGAGGGCAAAACCATCTCAATTTACTAGAAACTGCTATGTCCAAGAGTAGAATTTTTGAGGATCAAATAAAAATCACATTAAAATATCACCTCTTGGGGGCACCTGGGTGGCTTAGTGGGTTAAAGCCTCTGCCTTCAGCTCAGTTCAAGATCCCAGGGTCCTGGGGTCCAGCCCCACATTGGGCTCTCTGCTCAGCAGGGAACCTGCTGCCCACCCCCTCTCTCTCTGCCTGCCTCTCTGCTTACTTGTGATCTCTGTCAAATAAATAAAATCTTAAAAAAAATTAAAAAATATCACCTCACCTATCTTCAGAAGACAACTGGCTATATTATTTTGCATGGCTGAACATTGCTTGTTTGCAACAGTGGTAAGAGAAAATCAATGAGCTTTGTATACTATCTTGGTTTTCCAGCTTTAGAAAATTTGTTATTTTGCTTCAGGCTGTGCATTACTTTGGAAAAATAAAAAAGTTATCTGGCAAGATTATAAAACTGTTCTTGGTAGTTTTGTTTTATGTTCTCTAATGGTAGATGTGGACATAAGAAATTATAGCATCATCCTCTGTAGGATGACAGATTTGGAGAATATCTCTCCATATTTATAAATAATTTGCTATATGGTATTTTTGCTATATGGAAAACTACAGGGTCATAGGGATGTGGGCAGAAAGTCAATGGGCCCAATAGGGACTCTCTTGCTTATTCATGCCATGTGTATTTAGTGTTACATTTTGTTTAATCAGAATGGAAATACTGGGAAAAAAAAACTTTGGAGAAAATATGAGACTGAGAAAAGGAACTCATCTCTGATTATTATATTTAATTGGTAATCATACAGCACTAAGATCTGGCATGTTTCCAAAATTATTTCTAAGTCTAGAGGGTATCTTATAATAAAGTGATCATTGATGACCTTTCTTGGGTAAGCAGAATAATTAGTCATGTTTAAAAAACAGTATATGGGTTTTTTTATGGAACTACATATGAAATATGAGTATTTTTTTGGGAAGACTTTACAAAGGATATCTGGACTATTGCTTGCTCAATGTAGTGACCCTAGTATTCTATATGAACGTCCACTACAGTCAGCTATAGCATTAACGGGAAAATTCCTGAAGAAAAGTCAATCTCTCTAAAATCTCATGTATTATCTGAAACTCTATAAAGTTACCTCCGAAATAAATGATCAAGTCCCATTCTCACAATGGTTCTGGGTCACAGTTCACAATAACCATTCCATTCCTGTACGATGAGATCATGTTACAGAGTCAAATATAGACCTCAAAACAGCATGTTCACATAGGCTGAGGGTGTCCCTAAATAATCTCTGCCTTCTAAACTGGTAATTACTAAAATTATTTTCTGGGTCAAGGGGTACGAAGGGAATTTTATTTCTTGGAAGTGGATGATGTTTCAAATAATTAAATATTTAGGTCTATGCCTCATACTTTAATACTCATAAATTATTCCTAAGAATTAGAGATTTGAAAAATAATGTTAAAGCTACATGGTATCTATACTTGTAACTGAACTTCAACTGAACATACTCCAGGCTTGATTGTTCATTTGCTAAAAGAGGCAAAATAAGAATAAACACTTCAACTTGTTATCCTGCATAAGATTTCTTGTAGGTGGTTTTAAAAATCACACAATTGTGCAGTAGAATAAAACCTCATAAATCAACCAACCATGCTATCTCTTCATTCTGTGCATGAGAAAAATGGGTCCAGTAGAAATTGTGATTCTCACCCAAAGTCCCACACCTGCTTTAAAACAGAAGTTACGTCTTCTGACTCCTGTGTTAATGCTATAATGTTGCTTTTTAAAATAAGTCCTGGTAATGTCAATATCAATATGATTTCAACACATACATTATGTTAAATTCCTTCATTTTGAATTAATACGAAAGCAGTGTACTTGTCAGATACTGGTATGCAGTCTATGCTTGTCATCCATTTATAGCCTGCAGGCATGGAAGGCTTTTAGGGTAGCCCTTTGGAACCAAGTTAATTTTGTTGCACTGACTCTTCCTCTTTCTTACGGAGCAACAACAAAATTATCTGTCTTTTCCACGTGACAACCCTTCAAATCGTCTAGACTGAGGGTAGGAAATGTGATCAGCACTTTGGAACTAAATACAGGCTCACAGTTATTTCTAACTTCGGGTATCTTGATCAAATTTAATGAGAGAGTTTTTTTCTTTTACAAAATGGGGCTATTAATGTCTACCTTTTAGGGTCTGGGCAGGTTAAATTAGAGATAGGAAATATGCAGGACATAAACTTATGGTGAATTCTCAACACTTTCTTTTAAAGCATGCTCTCTCTCTTTCCTAAGAAACTTCTAGTTTAATATGTCCTGTTCCTTAATCCTTTCTTGTAGAACATATATTTCGACCCCTTCCACTCGGACCTGGGTGAAAAACAGTGTTTGAAATACTGGTACTGAAAATGATGCTGTAGATATCAGGAGATTTATCAACAACACTGCTATTCTGATGTAGCAGGGTAGGAATGCAACCTAGGCTGCCCTTGCCCCTAGTGCTTGTTTTTAAATAGAACACTTAATTCGGACCATGATTCATTGGCCGCCTCTTTTTTTTTTTTTTTCTTCTGTAACTGTATCACATTCTTTACCTATATTAAGTTTGGAGTAGTTAAGATTTTCCTACTTTTACTCCACACTACCCCTTAGCAAGCAGATCCTTTCACATACTACACACACATCATCTTTTTAAAACCTCAGTTGAAGATCTCGGTTAAATTCCATTTTGTTATTTGGACCAGTCATTTCTGGTAGTTGAATTCTGGTAGTTAGAATTTTGACTTTGTCACTATATGTTGCCAAACTCTGAATCTTATTTGAGTGTGAAATGCTGGTTATCCACCTTCACCCAAATCCCTGGTACGAGCATTGAATAGGAAAGGGTGAGGGGCAGGAAGCTGCGTCAAGTCCGCGAATCATCGTTAGAGCAGTCAACAATGCTAGCCGTGTGGGTAGTTACCCATGGCAACCACTGAAGGCTTTTGTACATATGGCTTGTCTGGTTAAGGGATTGCCTTTATAGCTTATTTGATAAGCGTTTTTATCAGGAATGGTTGAAAGAAGTTTATTGTGTTTAGTTCAGCTTCTAACAAAACTATAATGATTTTTCTCTTTTAATGTGGTAAGTTAGTGAATGATATTAATGTTCTAATACTGTTTTAACCATGCAGTCTTGGGATAACAACCCCCGCCCTACACATTTTTTTTTTTAAACACTTTATGCATTGTTAGAGTTAGCTTGCTAATATTGGCTTTGGTCTTTGTATTTATGTTTCTGAGGGAGATTGGCCCATCACTGTCCATTAAATTTTGTTGTTAAGGTTGTCAAAGAATGCATTAAGAAGTACTTATTTCTTTATGTAATTTTAATTGATTTGTTCATGAGGTAATTGGTAGGATTTACTTATAAAGTCATACTGAATTTTTAGATAAATTTGTACATTTTCTTTTGCCAGATAATAAACAATATCTCAGTGTACACTTATTTTTCCCAGACATTTTATTCTAATAAAACCTGCAGAAGTTTGAGAAAACAGTTCATTGAAAACCTCTATTTTATTTTTTAAATTGAAGTATAATTAACATACAATGTTATATTAGTTTCAGGTATACAACGTATGGATTCAACAATTTTGTACATTACTCAGTTGTATATATTGAGTATATAATGCTCACCAAAATAGGTATAATCATCATCTGTCATCATACAATGTTATTGCAGTAGTATTGACTATATTCCCTATGCTGTACTTTTCATCTCTGTGACTTACTTAGTTTATAACTGGAAGTCTGTAATCCTCTTTATCTCTTTCGCCCATCCTCTGGCAACCACCACTTCTTTGTATTTAAGAGTCTAGTTTTTGTTTGTTCATTTGTTTCTTTTTTTAGATTCCACGTATGAGTAAAATCCTATGGTATGCATCTTTCTCTGACTTGTTTCACTTAGCATGATATCTCTGGGTCCACTCATGTTGCAGACGGCAAGATTTCATTCTTTTTTATGGCTGAGTAGGAGTCCATTGTATTTACCACATCTTCTTTATCCATTTATCTGTTGATAGACACTTGGGTTGCTCCTATATATTGCTTCTTGTAAATGATGTTGCAGTAAATAGACAGATACATATATCTTTTCAAATTAGTGTTTTCATTTTCTTTGGATAAATATCCAGCAGTGAAATTACTGGATCATACAACATTACTACTTTTAATTTGGGGGGAAAACTCCAAGCTGTCTTCCATAGTGGCTACACCAATTTCCATTCTCACCAATAGGGCATGAGGGTTCCCTTCTCCACATCCTTGCCAACACTGGTTATTTCTTATCTTTTTTTTTTTTTAAGATTTTATTTATCCATCTGACAGATAGAGATCAGAAGTAGGCAGAGAGGCAGGCAGAGAGAGAGAGAGAGAGAGGAGGAAGCAGGATCCCTGCTGAGCAGGGATTTGCATCGTGAATGATGATTAGTGATGTTGAACATCTTTTAACGTGTCTGTTAGCCATCTGTAGGTCTTTGGAAAAATGTTCAGGTTCTCTGTGTATTTTTTAATTGGATGATGATTTGGTGTTGTTATATAAGATCTTTATACATTTGGGATATTAATTTATCATATTGGTGTGCATTTATTTCTTAGCTCTCTATCCTGTACAATTGATCTATTTGTCCATTTTTATGCCAGTGCCATACAGTTTTGAATACTAAAGCTCAATAGCATATCATGAAATCTGTGATTGTGATGCCTCCAGCTTTGTTCTTTCTTAAAATTACTTTTGCTATTCAGGGTCTTTGCAGTTTCATACAAATTTTAGGATAATTTATTCTAGTTCTGTGAAAAATACTATTGGTGTTCTGCTAGAAATTGTATTGAATCTGTAGATTGCTTTGGGCAGTATGGGCATTTTAATGGCATTCATTCTTTCAGTGCATGAGCATGGTACAGCTTTCTATAGGTTTGTGTTGTTTTCAATTTTTTTTCATCAATATTGTATAGTTTTCAGAGTATAGGGCTTTCACCTCCTTGGTGAAATTTATTCCTAGGTATTTTATTCTTTTTGGTGCATTTGTAAATGGTATTTAAAAAAAATCTCTTTCTGCTACTTCATTGTTAGTGTATAGAAATGAAACTGATTATGCATATTAATCTTCTATCCTGCAAATTTACTGAATTCATTTATCAGTTCTAGTAATATTTTTGGTGGAATCTTTGGGGGTTTATACACAGTAACATGTCATCTGCAAATAGTGAGTCTTACTTCTTCCTTACCAACTGAATGCCTTTTATTTCTTTTTCTTGTCTGATTGCTGTACCTAGAACTTCCAGTACTGTGTTGAATAAAAGTAGCAAAGTGGGTATCTTTATCTTGTTCATGATCTTAGAGGAAAAGTTTTTAGTTATTCACCACTGAGTATGTTCCCTGTTTGTTGAAAGTTCTTATCATGGATGGATATTATTTTGTCAAAAACTTTTTCAGATGGTCATGTTTTTTATCCTTTCTCTTATTAATGCGACATATCACATTGATTTTGTGAATATTGAACCACCCTTGCATCCCTGAAATAAATTCCACTTGATTGTGGTGAATGATTCTTTTAATGGATTGTTGAATTCAACTTAATTTTTTTTAGGACTTTTGCTTGTAAGTTCATTAGAGGTACTGGCCTGTAGTTCTTTTTCTTTTCTTTTTCTTTTTCCTCTCCCTCCCCTTTTGTTTTTTGTGTGGTGTCTTTGGTTTTGATATTAGAGTATACTGGTCTCATAGAAGGCATTTGGAAGTTTTCTTTCCTCTTGTATTTTTTGGATGATGTTGAGAAGAATAAATACTAACTCTAAATGTTTGGTAGAATTTACCTTTGAAGGCATCTGGTCCCAGACTTTTGCTGTTTTTTAAATCTATTTGGTCACCCATATCTTTTGATTGGAACATTTAGTCCATTTACATTTAAAGTAATTATTGTTAAGTATGTACTTATTGCCATTTTGTTCATCATTTTCCTGTTGTTGTTGTTGTTTTTTTTTTAAAGATTTTATTTATTTATTTGACAGAGACCACAAGTAGGCAAGAGAGGCAGACAGGGAGAGAGAGGGGAAAGCAGGCTCTGCGCGGAGCAGAGAGCCCTATGTGGGGCTCCATCCCAGGACCCTGGGATCATGACCTGAGCCGAAAGCAGAGGCTTTAACCCACTGAGCCACCCAGGCGCCCCTCCTGTTGTTTTTATAGTTCTTCTCGGCTCCTTTCTTCTCTTGTCCTCATCCCTTGTGATTTGATGGCTTTCTCTAAATGTTATCCCTGAATTCCTTTTTCTTTATTTTCTGTGTATCTGTTACAGGCTTTTGATTTGTGATTCCCTTTAGGTCCATATATAACATCTTACATGTAGAGCAGTCTGTATTAAGTTAATAATCATTAAGTTCAACCACATTCTAAAAACATGCAATTTTCTCTCCCTCTTTGATGTTTTATGTATATAAAGTCATACTTAATATCTTTTATTTTCTGTATCCTTTGACTGACCTTTTTATAGATATAATTGATTTTACTGGTTTTTTGTTTTAACCTCCACATGGGCTTTATAAGTTATTAATCCATTACCTTTACTCTATGTTTACTCTTACCTGTGAAATCTTTTCCTTTCATAATTTTCATCAAGTTATGACCTTCCTTTCCACTCAAAACTTTCCTTTAGCATTACTTGTGAGGCTGATTTAGTGGCAATGAACTCCTCTGACTTTGTTCATCTGGGAAGCTCTGTATCTCTCCTCCTATTCCAAATGATAACTTTGCTGGGTATAGTGTTCTTGGTTGCAGGTTTTTCCTTTCAGTACTTTGAGTATATCATACCACTCTCTTCTGGTCTCCAGTGTTTTTGCTGAAAAATCAGCAAATAGCCTAATGTGGTTGCCCTTGTATATAACAGTTTTCTTTTTTTCCTAACTGCTTTTAAAATGCTCTTTTTATCATTATTTTTTGCTATTTTAATTACTAAATGTCTTGTCATGGACCTCCTTGGGTTAATCTTGTTAGGGACTTTCTGTGATTCTTGGTCCCAAATGTCTGTTTCCTCCCCCAGAATTTTTCATTCTTCATGATGTCACTGAGTTCCCTTAACTGATTTCCATTTTTTACTCTTTGCTATTCAGCTTCTTTGCTTTCCATTACTTTTTCACATTGCTGACTTGTTCTTCTACAACTTCCAATCTGCTGTTGATTCCCGCTGCAGTATTTTTTTTTTTTTTTTTTAGTTACTGAATGCTTCATCTCTGACTGGTTCTTTTTTATATTTTGATTCTTTGTGAAAGACCTCACTGAATTTATCCAGTCATCTGAGTATCTTCATGACAATTACTTTGAATTGTCTGCCAGACATATTGTTTATCTTTGCTTCATTTAGCTTTTTTTTTGTTGTGATTTTGTCTTATTCTTTCATTTTGTCTAACTCTGTGTTTGCTTCTATGCAATAGGGTGATCTGCTATATCTCTTGGTCTTCAAAATAGTGGCTTTGTGTAAAAGAGGTCCTGTGGTGCCCTGTATCGCAATGTCCCCCTGGTCACCAGAACCAGATGATCCAGAGGTGTGTGGCTCTTGTGTGGCTGCATGTATCCTACCATTGTCACTGAGTTGCACCTGTTTTCTTCCCAGCCATCTGCAATGCATTGGGTGCAGACACACCCAGTGGCAGGACTTGCTCCCTGTGTAGCAGCGATGAAGCTTGGATGCAGGAGTTGTGGATATGCTGGTGTAGGGGGTTATCTTCCCTTTTCTCCAAGACAGGAATCATTTTGGAATGGTGCCAATTCCTGCTGGGGCTGCTTGCACGGTGTGGTGAATAGGCTCTTTCAGGGCAGGGATTCAGTTTCCTATTGTTTTCTGACTCTCCTGGAGTTAAGCCCACTGATTTTAAAGTACTCAGGGTTAAACCCCACCAATTGTAAAACCTCTCAAATTTAAGCCCCACTAGTTTTGAAAGCCAGACCTTTATGGAAACTTGCCCTCCCAGTGTGAGTCCCCAGTTCCCGAGGTGCCAGGGTGGAATTTAATCCTCTTGCTTTGCTGCACTTGTGGTGTCCCTCCTATTTGTGGTAGTCTCACTGGGGGATTTGGTTCACAGCTGTGTCTCCACCCCTCCTGCCCTTTTCCAATGTGGACTCCTCTCTACAATTAACTATGGAAGGTCTGTTTGGCCCATCTTCAGGTCATTGTCAGAGTTAGTTGCATATGTGTACATGTTATCTCAGTGTGTCCAAGGAAGGAGGTGAGCTGAGCATCCTCCTACTCTACCATCTTCCCTGTCCTCCCTTAAGAATCTATATTTTATACCCTTCATCGATTTTTGTTTTGTCATGTTTCCTTTCTTTCATACATCTATGAAATAATGTTGTATATTTACATATATATAATATACTTTGTTTTGATGAACCTCTTTAAGTAGACACTTTACCCACAAAACACTTCAGAATGCATAAGAGTAAGGTCATTTTTTCCTATAAAATCATGACACCAGTTTCATGCTTGAGAAAATTGATATTAATCCAAAATGTGAACTAATATATATTCTATATTTGTTTGTCTGATTGTTCCAAAAAGTGTTTTTCATGCCTTTTATATTTCTTGGATCCAAGATCCAGTTAATGTTTACATATTCCCTCTGGTTATTATGCTATTTAAATTTATTTAATTTTGGAATATTTCCATTTTCATATTGTTTTTAATTTTTTTTCATGACATTAGCTTTTTTGTAAAGTGTAGGGTAACTTCTTATATAATATCCAGTATTCTGTACTTATCTGGTTAGATTCAACATAAATATTTTAGCATAAATATGATATAATACTGTTTTTTTGGTGCATCACATCAGTATGCTTATAGTTCCTATTTCTATGATAGAATACTATAAGCATCACAAATCTGTAAAATACCTTATCAGGCAAATGAAGCATGTTTCATTTGTGGGAAATATTGTGGTTATATACTACCTTTTCTATGAAATTTAAATACTTCCAATTTTATACTTGTTTTAAAATATAATATTTAAAAGATTATATGAGCCTTTTGGATTTTGAGAAGTATTTTAAAAATCTCATTACTGTACATTGTAGGCTGAAAAGGGAAACTGTGGTTTCCCCCAAAGAGGCCTATTTTAACTGAAACATAGATGATAGATTTGTCTAAGTGTTCATTAATTGTGGAACAGGCACACACACACCTTTTTGTATACTAAAGTTTAAAAAAAAAAGGCCTTGGTTAATTACATGGTTATTTTATACGCATTTGAGAATTGGGTAAAAGAAAAGAGAGGATTGAAAATATCAAATCTCTAGTGCTCACTGAAGTTGTCCCTCCTAATTTCCAGACCCAAATATTCATCTGTTTAATAGATATCTCCACTTCATTGTGCTATAAACATCACCCATTTGAATGTCCTAAATCATTTCTTCTTTCATATATCTACCCCAACCTAAACTTGGTCTTGCCTTTCACATATCAATGAATAAAATGATCACCATTTTCAATTCTACCTTTAATCATTCCTCTCATTTAAAACCCATATGCAGTCAGCTGCTAAGTTTTGTTGACCTTGTTTCTGGATGTCCTTCAAATCTTAATTTAGAAACTTGTAATTTCCACCTTCATTTATAATCTTATCAAGTATTTATGAAATAGTGACAGTTCCCTAGTTGACCCACCTACCTCAATCATTCTCATAAAATCTTTGTCTCGTAGTATAGCCAGGATGGTTTTTGCCCCCCCCAAAAGTATAATCATTCTCACTTATATTCTGAAAACCTATCAATATATCCCAGTTGAATTAAATAAGCTCTTCATGTGATGACATAATGGCTTTTTTCTAGCTCTCTTTCTACATTCCAAACATATGTCTATGCTTTAGACACTGTGAACAGCTTACAGGAATATTTTAGATTCTGATTCTGTCATTCTTCCATACATACATCATGCATGCATGCATGCATTCTTGTGCTAAGTCATAGGAATAAAATGAAGAACAAAACCTGACCTGTTGTTTGTTTTCATAGCTCCTAGAATGCAAATAAAATTTTAAAACTAAAAGGGATAAAAATAAAAAGCTTTGTTTTCTTGTCAACTATTTTGTAATCTTAGAAACTGAATTATCTTAATTTCTTAAGATTCTCATCTGTAAAATGAAAATAATATCTATTTCATAGGGGTGTTTTCGTAGATAGAAAACAGTAACAAGCAGTGGAGAAATATGAGATCCATTCTATCAGAGATAGAAATAAAACTCAACTTTGCCACAGGTTGCCCTCGGCAGTGGGCAAAGAATGATCACAAAACAGATAAAGAAGATTGAAATACAGAGTTAATATAATGGGAAAGAATATAATGGGGAGCCTCATAAAATACAAAACTTAAGGATAAGTAGGCAGCAAGATAAACCTGAACAATAATTTTGAGGTCTCCTAAGGTACAGTCAATTCACAGTTCACAGAAATTTGTAAATATGGATCAAGATATGGGCAAACGGAAGGATATTAGTGTCATTCTTCCAGAAGAGATTGTTAAGTTTGATCTGCAAGAGACAGGACAGATTGCAAAACCAAGACCCGAGAACAAACCTTGATAGGTGGAACCACTTAAGACTGGGGAGAAGAAGCAAGCTTCAATAAAGGGAGCTGTGAGGGGATAAAACACTAGAGGGTATTGCGGCATTATAAGATGACAAAAGAAGAGAGACACAGTTACTGAAGTCTGAATTTTGTGAATGGGGGGTTATCAGGGCTCTGTGAGAGAGAACATTTTAGTAGAGAGGAAGATACACAGGTGGATTGCAGTTAACTAAAGAGAATGTAGAGGATAAGAAAACAGAAGCAGTGAGCAAACACTAGGAGAAGTATTTCAATATAAAAGTGTGTTTAAAAAGATACCTATGTAAGGTAAATTCAAGGAGATTATGGAGTCAAAGAATGTTTTTTAGGCTAATGGAGAGAAATATATCTACATTCCAAAAGGAAGGAGCCAGTAGAGAATTCCGAAAATTCACTTAATAAACTTCTATCACTTAAAAAAAAAGAGAGGAAAGAGAAAGTAATTCATAAAGCAAAATTCTTAAGATACGGAAGAGGATGAAATTTATAACACAGTCATTGAAATTAGCTTTAAACTGAAAGTGGAATAGTTCAGTGAGATTTGGAGATGATGATTGATCACTATCTGGTACATGGGTGTTCAGCTTGGGTGAGGCAGAGGGGAGGAGTTCTAGATGAAAATGATATTGGGAATACAGAAACAGTTGCTTTGGATGATTTTAGGAGAAAACTAGGACTGAGTAAAATAATTATTGGCCCAGCTAAAGTTGAAAACAAGTTGGCCAGCCAGGAAATAGAAAATGATGCCATTTTATTCTACAACACCTGGGAATGAAAGAAATTAGGAGAATCCTTGGGGGTCAGGGTTGGATCAGTACTCAGGGCTGAAAAGATGTTGAATAGCATCGCTTTTTGGGTGGAGATTGGTTGGTTTCAGTGTATTAGAACAAGGTGGATGGAGAATTTTGAGGAATTATCTAGGGTGGAGAGTATGAATCTCAATTAAGGCAGCAGATTAAAGGGACAGGCCGATTCAGAGGGGTCAGACGAATACAGCTAAAATTAGGCTGATTATGATTGAAGGGGTCAGGAAGGTATATGGATCGAAGAACTAACTCACATGTGTCAGAAAGAATGAGAGAATATAAAATGCTGGTCAGAGATTGAAACTTTCAGATATATTAAAAAAGGAACAATTCTAAGTAGCACATTTATTCTATTTGAATATAAAATAGTGAGGCAGGAGTGACAGCTGTGACATCTGCTTCAAAGCATCAGGGTCTAATAAACAGAATGGGTGTTTTTCCAATCTTGATTGGTCTTATCCTCAGTTTCACCTTGAATCAATCCTACTTCTATAGGTTCAAGGCTACACTGATGTATTTATACATCAATACTTGGAGAAAACTTAGATAAGCAGATGGATTCTGGGTTTGAGTCTAAAATCTTAACTGGAGGTATATTTTATGTGCTATCTATCATGGAGTCATTATGCTCTCAAATGTTCACTACCCTCCTATCTCTCTAACAGTTTGGAGGAGTAAATAACTTTTTGTTGGCTGTTCATCATGCTTCTATAAATGTTTTTAAAGGTATGGTATCGCTTGCTCTCGATTCAGTAATTCAGAGTCTCAATGAAAAAAAGTGAATACAGAAAAGTTCTGTCGTATTACTAGAGAGGTTCTGTTATAAATCAGAGTTAACAAGAGTCTTTTCCAGAGGATTTAACTCATTAGCAAATATCATCGTTTAGCTAAATATGGAATACCTTAATACATGGTTTGCATCTTTTATGTGAGAGACTTGTGTCTATGTATAAGATCAACTGCTTATTTAAGATAAATTAACTTAAACAACCAAAATATATGCAAAACATTTGTCTAAGTGCTTTTTGCCTGTTGGAAAAGAGACATTATAGAGAGCTATTTGATACTGCCATCTGCCATTCTTGGTAAATAAATACAACATTATAAATATTTGGGTTTACTTTTGGAACTTTCATATTGTTATGGTGCAAACAGTTCATTGCATTTTTGAGAAAATTTGAAACTCTCCAAGTAGACTTTTCTGCCTGTTTCCTCTCTCCTGAAAATCAGTTTTGAACATTTGCATTAAATATATTTGTGCATCCACAAGATTGGATATCTTTAGAAACATAAAATTATTTTATAATATTTTAAAACAAAAATACATTATTAGAGCAAGGAAAGGGTGGCTTTAATTTGAATAAATAAAACAAAAAAATTAAAAACATTTAGTAATATGTCTTACATGCTATTCACTTATCACTAGTGATCAGAAAGAAATTGACTGGTTAATCCTGAAGTAATTATTCTGGGGGAATCTCATTGTTTGATCACATCCATTGTCAGGCATTGATTCTTGGTATAATGGAAATTCAAAATAGAATTTCTTACATTTGATGAATTCATAATCTAGCCAGTGACAGAAACACGTCCAGTTTCCTGCATACTTTCCCACTCATATTTAGAGATATTTTTAAAAAATAAAAATAAAGACCTACTTTTAAAAAAAGAATAAAAGTAAGAACTTTGATTTAACCTGAGTTTCTGTCTTCTTTTCTCTTAGGTATACATACAGGAAAACAAAGGAAGAAAAATTGTATACATTTATTGACATTCAGTTTATTTCAGTTTTGCAAATCTATTATACAACAAAAATATATCATATTTGTCTGGATTTTTGCAGTTTATAAAATACTTTGACATCCACCATTTCTCTGATGTGATGTGGCTAGCCTGAGGTAACTCAGAGATATGAAAAAAGCATATCATAATGAAAGCATTAAATCAATTATTTTTATCTCAAATGGCTTAAAAATACATTGTACTCTACATGTTTTGAATTATACCCTCCACTCTTCCAGGTGGATAAACCTATTAGTCAATTCCGCTATGCAGATTTTGTTTTACCAATTATTTTGTAATGAGCTTTTAAGCAGTGTCAAAATTATCATAATTCTCCCACTGTCATACTGGAAAAATGACATACTTTCCAAAATATCCATTTGTTGAATAAATGGGACCATTTGAAAAAATTGAAAATGTTGACTACCTAAGTAAATACAAACACATTTAAAGTAGATATTCTTTTATATTTGGATGTTCAAGTTCACATTCCTAAGAGTCAGATGATTGCAATAATATTTTAAAACAGAGCTCAAGTGGCACCATTAAAAAGTTTTGTGACATTAAATAAATAAAGAAGGGTTTAGATCTAAAAGAAAATTAATGATGAACAGTACAGGATAGTGCTGGAAATCACTGGCTAAGAGCTAATTATAATATCATAACAGAAAATTAGAGAATAAATATGACAGTGTTCCAAATATGAAAACGAAGTTAATTTTTCCTTATACTTCCCATTAAGCTCTGAATCTACAAAAGTACAAAAGAAGTTAATGTAAAATATGAAGAGAAGGGACATGGAAAGAATGGAAATGATCCACTCTGATTCTGCAATTTAATGACAGGTATTTCTTTTGGATCATAATAAAATTTAATCAAACATTTATAAGTTAAGTCTTCAAGAAATAACTAACTTAAGAATCCTCCAAAAGGAAAAAAAAAATAATTCTCCAAAAGAGAACATGTGATTCATTAGAATTTGTTCTTCTTATTAAAATGTACTCTTTCTGGGTAATCTTTATAGGCTTTTTTTTTTTTTTTTAAGGCACATGGCATTATTATTCTTACAGCAATTTTCAAATGTGCTAGGAATGTCTGAGTCATTTCCACTGTTTCCTAGAAGCCTGCTTTTTGCAAAGGAGAAAGATTTGGCATCTCTTCTGTAATTTTACTAAATTACTAAATTTATTATGCCTGAAAGGCATAATAAAGAGGGAAGCTGTCTGCAAGGTATTCCTTTATTTGTAAAATAGCAATTAGATAGCTCTTTAATTTCAGTGAAGCCTTATGTCCCATAATAATACAAAATGGTACATCTGCTTTACAGCACATGTTAAATTTGTAACTTGTGTTAATGTGTTTAAGCACCTACAGTTTATTAGATAAGAGGATCAGCATAAAGAATGAATTCTGTCAAAAATATTTTTCAATCTGAATCTTTTCAGAAATTGAATTAGAATCAGAATCTGATCACTACCAAGGCCTAACTAGTCAGTGCCACATGACCTACATGCATTAGTAAACATAAAACTGTTGTTTAGACTGTTCTCATGAGTGAGAATCACTGTTTCAGTGATGGGAGAGGTTAAATAGATCTCATTTGTGAGGGGATTTGAGGGTAGGAAGATGGGAAGGTTTAGGTTAGTTCCGCTGAATGCTTGTATGTCTTCTTAATGAGGCTATATGGCAAATAAAAAGATACTGTTTAAAGAATTTAAGTTAAAGTAAAAAAAGGAGGATTGAGGCAGAGTTTTTACAAGATTTTGTTGTTCTGAACTTGACAATTGAAAGATCATGCATAGAACTCAGAGTCCAGAAGGGAAAACTTAGACAAACATTTGGAATAAACTGGGAGAGGAAGACTTGAGAATTTGATTCACTTGTCTAAATAAGTTCAGTACACATATTTTCAGAACCAAATAAATCCAAGCATATTGTGTGGTGTCTTTGGAACTGAATTTATGAAATTGTCTGGGAAAAGTAAAGATAAAATAATGCTACTAATGATCCTTTTTTATCTCTGGTACTAAAAGTTACCCTCATTTCTTGATCTAACACAACCACTTTAATCTAAAAAGAACTGGTATATTGAGAAGAGGTCTAGTCTTTTGAAACTTTATTCGAAAATAGGAATGTTTAAATATGTTTTATCATTACTCTTATACCACTGTTCTTTCTTAGTACAAGTGGGATACTGAGTGCACTTGTAGCAATGTTTGGCTTTCCGTCTCATCTTTTATTTGCTTTTTCTATGTCCAAATTACTTCTACTCTTGATCAAAGAAAGCCTCAGAGAATGCTCTGGAGTGAGAGGGAAAAATATTGTCAGTGCTTTCGCAAGAGTTGGCTCCAACATCTTTCTAAGTTACCCACCCCTAGGTGGTTACTTGCAAGTGCTGTGGGCAGGTGTGAGCCACAGAACTTGTGCATAAAGGGAGAGAACGTTTTCTTTTCTTTGAGGAGCAAGTGCTGGGAATCCCACAGTTGGTCTCTGAGACACTTTTGCCACTGAGAGCAAACTAGACACAGGAAAGGAGGCTCTTAAAAAATGAGGGTATTTCGTGTGAACAATACACAATTCTGAAATAAAATGAAGTCTTTTTGTGGGTGCCTGGGTGGCTCAGTCAGTTAAGCATCTGTCTTTGGCTCAGGCCGTGATCCCAGGGTTCTGGGATTGAGTCCCACATCCGGCTCCTTGCAGGGAGCCTGCCTCTCCCTTTCCCTATGCCACGCCCTCTGCTTGTGCTCTCGCTCTCTCTCTCTCTCCGTGTCAAATAAATAAAATGAAGTCCTTTTGTTTGTAACTAAGCAGGAGGAATACAGTACCAATTAAAGTTATTGTTTTGATATCTTTATATAGGTCCTGATTTTTATCTCAAAAACATAATTGAACTTGCCATGACCACTACTTGTTAGATTTTTTTATGTTTAGAAAAGTGTGCAGCATATAGCTTTCCTTCAATTCATTAAACATTAATTTAGCATTGTGGTAAAACGTGCTGAGTTTTAAAAGGATAAAAAGAGGGGTGCCTGGGTGGCTCAGTGGGTTAAGCCTCTGCCTTCAGCTCAGGTCATGATCTCAGGGTCCTGGGATTGAGCCCCGCATCAGGCTCTCTGCTCAGTGGGGAGCCTGCTCCCTCTTCCCCCTCTGCCTGTCTCTCTGCCTACTTGTGATCTCTCTCCCTGTCAAATAAATAAATAAAATCTTAAAAAAAAAATAAAAGGGTAAAAAGATAGAAGGAACATAATTCCTTACCTGAATCAATATATAAATATCCTAAGAAACTTTCAGTGGAGTATTTTATAAGTATACAAAAGTAGCACAGGCAATATTCAAAAGCCTGAACAATGTTATTAATATTAAGGTAACTTATCATTCATTAGTCTCTAAATAACTTGATACTGATTGGTTTTCACAGCATAAGTAATTCAATAACATATTAAATTTGATATCAAACAACAACATATTTCTGTTCAAACAAAATAATATAATTCTATATAACTTGTAATTAAAGGATTGTTTTCAGTACTAAATGATCAAAAATGACTAGCATAGGAGAAAATAATAAATGGATATGAGTTTTCCTTTAATAATAGTAAATTGTATTGACAAAGAGGAATTGAATCATCTCATAAATATTTGTCTCTCTGCTTAAGCAAAAATAAAATAAAATACTAAACAAGAAAAGTAAACATTTACAGAGGGCATATAAAATCTTTTTAAGTTTCCAAGCACATATTCATAATAAATCCCCCAAATGATAATTTACCTGAAATTAAAATTAGAGAAAAGAAATACATCCTAATTACAAAGAAAAATGGGGGTTTTGAAAGCAAGAGGGAAAAAAATATTACCTAATAACAGCAACTTGACAGTTCTTGCATCTCTTTCAGCATCTTCCTGAAGCTTTTTCTCCAGTTCTTTGGATCTTTTGGCTGACTCCTTGCTCTCTGAGCTGATTCCGCTCCCCATCTCGTGGTGGTAGATACTTGTTAGTTTATGTGCCTGAGCTTTCTCCAACGTGGAGCACAGCTCCGGCTTGGAGGGAAGATCGGAAGCAGTGCTCTAAGGAGCTTCCTAACCGCCCATTCCCTCGCGCTCTCAGACCCTGCTTTGCCTAAGGAGATGCTTTCAGAGCTGTCACCTGATCACAGGGCGAAACCACACAACCCCAAGGTTGTATGGCTAGAGGCAAAAGAGGAAATTCATTATGCTTTCAAATTAATGACCACTTATGGCACATCTTCAAAAACTTGCCCATCTTTCTTAAAGAACAGTGCATAATAATGTAGAACGTGGTGCAAATCTATACACTAAAGATAATCTGCAAGGAAGAGTTCAATTGGAACATACCGTTGTTACTGTGATTTAAAGTTATTACTAATCAACAAGCTTGTATCTTCAGATATTTGAGTCTTCAGATTCTTCATAATCATTCCAGTATCACTATCAGAATATTTATATTGAATCATCCAAATTTATAGTCTTGTATATTCAGATTATCACTCAAAATGACTGGAAATATCTTAGTATTAATTAGAAAACATGTTTTTTTAAAAAATGGAAACAAATGAATGCAGTTCTTATATTTATACATATTTTTGTATTGCCACAAACCTAGAATTCAACACACATTGCTTTTTATTTTTTTAAGATTTTATTTATTTATTTGACAGAGAGAGATCACAAGTAGACAGGCAGGTGGAGAGAGATGAGGAAGCAGGCTCCCTGCCAAGCAGAGAACCCGACAGGGGCTCGATCCCAGGACCCTGAGACCATGACCTGAGCCAAAGGCAGAAGCCAAACCCACTGAGGCAACCAGACGCCCCCACACTGCTTTTAAATTATTGATTTTAGTCTCCTAGGATCCCTCTAAAAATTGAGCTTTTACTGCTTGTGAGAAAACCAGTCTATCAACATTACTTGAGGGCCCACTTGGTGTAGACATTGAACAGTGTTCAATTTAGGTAGTTCATTCACTCTTTGGGGCCATTAAGCAACAGCTGCTGAGCTGGAAGGACTTTCATTGATTTGGTACCAAAGAAATAAAAAACAGTGTTCTGTGAAATGGTCAGTAATTTGGCTCTTCCTGAAAAGTAAGAACAGTAAATATGCCTGAATATGTTCCCTGCCTTTCACCTATCCCAATAGATACCATGCATTTGAAGATCTGCAAGGTTGGGGGCAAAAATTATGTTGTACAGCTTTTTGTTATTAGCTATTAGAAAAGCACTTGTTAGGTAGTTGAGATATATTTATATATTATATATAATAATTACATAATTGATAATACATATATTACATATATTACATATACATATATTACATACATATATATAACATATACATATATTACATACATATATATATTACATATACATATATTACATACATATATACATATACATATATTGCAATAATACATAATTAGTTGAGATATATAATAATTGAAATATATATAATCATATAGAATTGATATATAATATAATCTTAAGAGATATATATATTCATATATATTATATATGGGATATATATAATTATATAACAATTGAGATATGTAGAATTATATATAATTGATATATCTCAACTGAGCTATATCTCAATTATGTAATTATTATATATGTTATATATTGTATGTAGATATATAATATATAATTTTATAAACAGGGTTGGCTACCTGTGGCAGCAGACAAATCTTTCAATGAATATTTTGGGATTTGTGAATGTGCCCTAGCCAGGAAATGATAGAATGCAGTCAGCCCATCAACGTATCAGTGCTGTTCTTCTTTTGAGAACTTATGTAAAGTTTGAACAGGTGGGGTTTTGCATATTCACAAAAGAAGGAAATTTTAGGCTTCCAAATTAAATACATATTCCTGATTTGTTTACTTTTTCACACGCAATATTAGGCTGCAGATATATAAGCATAGTCAAAACTCCTGGATTTCACCTCTCCAAAGCCACGTTATGATAGCACGGTGATGCGGAGAGGTAGGTACGCAAGGCTTTGTGCAAATCGTGTGGTATTGTTTTTACAATGCAAAAGGCCTGCCCCAAAGGAACAAGATTTGCACTGCTTCATTTATTTATCCCCATCCCTGAACACAGAGTACACTCTGACAGCAATGCAAAATAACAAAAATTAAAATAGATTAGTTTTTGCCTATTGTTTTATGTCAAAATCATACATACCTAGTACCTTGACTATACAAGATTCTTGTATGTTTCATGACAATTATAAACTAAGACACTTCATCTAATTTGCATTCAAGTAAATATGTCCCATAGCTTTTTTGTTGGGACATAACCTGGGCTTTGAAAAGTATGCATTTAATTCAGCCTTCCTAAGTAGGTTATTAACTTTTTTTTTCATTTTATTTTATTTCTTTTCAGTGTTCCAAAATTCATTGTTTATGCACCACACCCAGTGCTCCATGCAATATGTGCCCTCCTTAATACCCACCACCAGCCTCACCCAACCTCTCACCCCCCCTCCCATCCAAAACCCTCTGATTCTCAGACAAACCATGAGAGACTGTGGACTCTGAGTAGGTTATTAAACTGACCAACACTTTCAGGGCTATATACGATTTTCTGCATTGTATAAAACTATAAACTTCTTTGCTGTGCAACCTAGAATGTTTAGTCATCAACTTGGAGTTCATTATGTGATTTTTTTCATTAGCGATTAAAATAAGCTTGATATAAAATTCAAGACATTTCTATCTTTAGGGGAGGCAGGCTGGGGAGAGCCAGGGAGAAGAGAATGGTTCCTTTTTCCGCTCTCTCCCCTGGGTACCTGGGTCACAGTTTTACTAATGAGCTGGGGTTGTTAATACAGCTATTAGCCTTGTGGCTGCACTTAAGATTATAGTTTTCTGGACTTAAGAAAATGATGAAAATTAAATAATAAACTCCAGTGGTGTAGGGACAATATCTTCCTAGCTTGGATGTGGTCTACAGTATATGGCAGCATTAGCTATAGGAAATGTTCGAAAATTATTTCTTGCTAATAAATGAGGTCTGGAGTCCTTTTTATTTCTTCTGCTCTGCCAAGGTGACAGTTTGGCTGAGGTTCCTTTCCAAGGTTCATTGTCAGAGTGGGTCTGTCTCAATAACCTAGAAATTTTAGGGTGTCTCCAAAAATCAATGAAAAAACCCAGTTTCAGTCTGAAACAATGTCAAACAATTACAAATGTTAGCCCAACATTTACCCTTTTTTCCCCCTTCAGCCTTAAAAATAACATTAGCATACTCCCTTTCTATGGTTAAACCTCCTTTCATCATGAGAGAAAATGTTGAAAATGGGAAAAGGTAGCTAAATTAGATGCTTTTTATTCAGGGGACAAATGTGGCCATAAATTTTGTTCTTGAAAATAAACATAAAACTGTCCAAGACACTTTAATATTAGAGTTCTTTGTCTTTGCCAGCTGAAGGGATAGATTGCTCTGTGTACACACACACACACACTCACACACACACACACACACATACACACACCCCTTGAAGGCAAGAGAGATTGTAATGGAGTGTCATGCTCTTTTAGAATAATCACTGAGAATGACTTCTAAGAATCTTGTTGCTTTTTAAATGTTTTTTTGTTGTTGTTGCTGTTTCATAGCTTCAGGCTGACTGAGAATATCTTCTTTTGGCATCAGGTTGTGCAAAAGAAAATTGACTTGAGGTAAAGTACAGAGAGAGTCCTCAGCTCTAAAGGTCACTGAAATATTGCAAGTTTTGTATGGTGTGAATAATTTTTCCTCTTGGTATTTTTGGTCAGGGTCTCAGTGTAATCTTCAGAAGGGGAAATTAGCCTCTAAAAGAAAAAGTCCAAGTAATCACTCTTTTACAATCATAATTCCACATCTAGCTTGAGATGACATGCAATTATTCCCCACCTGCTTTTCATAATGAGATTTCAAACCATATTTTTATAGATGTCTCTTTTGCCAGTATTACCTGGGCTTCAAGCTGGATTTCCTCCGAGGATGTGATATGTGGCTGACTTTAATAAGTGGCTTCAGTGGCTCAGCTCCTTCTGAAAATTATAAATGCAGGCTACCATCTGTATTATCCTTAATTTTGTTTCCATATTTTATTGGAGGTGTTGACTTCAGACATTGGGTCCCTGGGTGGATTGAGTCCTGGCTGCCTTAGCAATGACCTTTATTCTTATATATTCCCATGAAACTTGAGGCAAACCATCCCTCCTTTGCTAATGGTACTCAAATGTGCACTTCTGGGAGCTTTGTGCATGGTATTTCCTCCAGAGAATTCACATCTTTGGGGACTTCTTGAGAGCAGTTTTTGATCTTGAGGGAATAGGGCAAAACTTGCTGTTTCAAGTTAGTACATTCATGTGGTGCAATAAATTTACAATACAGGCATTAAGCAGCTCTTATGTCTTAAGAGGTAATATAAATATGTATTTTTATTCATTGGAATGGGTTTCTATATTTACTTATTCTGCATATTCTTTTTAGATTAGAATATGCTTATATATAATGATTATTTGAGAAAATGCTTTAATGCTTAATGGACAAAAGTGAGAATCATAATGATCTCCCAAGGGGCCACTTTCCATCCCAAATTCTGATCTTATTTAAGATGTTTCTTACCACATCTCTTGAGTGCAGTGTTTCTACCACTTATCCCCTTAATCTTATTCCTCAGTCACTTCAGTTCTGTAATTGCAACTACCTCTTAGGTTTACAGATTTAGTCTCTGCTCTGTTCCACTCTAACCTGTCTAACCTGTCTGATTGTGCCAGGTTAAAATCCCTCAAACCCAAGTTTCATGATTATATTCCTTCACCGTGACTGCTTCCTGCCGCCATATACTCAGAATATAGTTGGCACTCTCCAACTATCCCAATACACTTCCCATTACTTCTCATAACACATTCTGTATCATAGCTGGGTTTTTGTCTTTTTCCTAACTAGATGTCCCAACTTAGCTTTCACATATGCTTTCTTTCCTTGGTAGGAATATCCTGCCTTTCCATAGCTGAGTTTTTCCACAGTACCCATTCTTTTTTTTTTTTTTAATTTTTTAAAAATTTATTTATTTGTCAGAGAGAGGAAGAGCGAGCGAGCTAGCACAGGCAGACAGAGTGGCAGGCAGAGGCAGAGGGAGAAGCAGGCTCCCTGCTGAGCAAGGAGCCTGATGTGGGACTCGATCCCAGGATGCTGGGATCATGACCTGAGCCGAAGGCAGCTGCTTAACCAACTGAGCCACCCAGGCGTCCCCACAGTACCCATTCTTTAAGAACCTAATATGTATATTCTCCCTTAACACCCACAACTGCTACCACCCTTTGGGTGATCCTTTACTTTTCCAAATTCCCAAGAGGAATCTGTTACTGGCTAGGTTGTTCTTCCTCATTAATGAGGCAGAATACTTTACAGTGACCATGCCCTCTGCTTCTCTTCTGTTTGCAAGCTCCAAACTAAGAATACATAGAAGAAAACCTTCCTTATTGAAATAATTGGTGAATGATAGGTAGTTGAAGGAAATATGGCATTTGACACCTCTTTGCTCTGTCTTGAAAATATGTGATTCTCCTTTCTACGTGATTGCAAGTATGAAATATTACTTCTAGAATGCCAGGAATTTACTTAACAGTTGATATATTTAACAACTGTTATGTACCAAGTATGGCAGATTCAGCAGAAAAGAAATTAAATAACACCTCTCATAGAGCTTATATTCTAGGGTGTGAGTATGAATGGGGGCTCACATTGTTGTCTAATCAAACATATTGTCTGAAAAACATAATAAATATTAAAAGGATGTAGAATTATAGATGGTGACAAGTGTTAAAACAGAATTAAAAAAAAAAAAAGAAGAAGAAAAGGGGCACCTGGGTGGTTCAGTCAGTTAAGCATCTGCCTTCAGCTCAGGTCATGATCTCGAGGTCCTGGGATTGAGCTCGGTACCAGGCTCTGTGCTCAGCAGGGGGTCTGCTTTTCCCTCTCCCTCTCTGGGCTCTCCTCTTTTTTCTCTCTCAAATAAATAAATAAATAAATAAATATTTTTTAAAAAGACAAAAAACCCAGAATGAAATAAGAAGTATGAGGGTTGTGGTGAGGATGAGAGATTAGAATTTTATATAATTTGTCCAAGAAGACCTAACTGAAAAAGTAATTATTTTAGATCAAGTTTTCTAAAATCTGACTTTAATGCAAAAAATGCATTCAGAAAATTTACCAGAAAGTGTTTTTTGGAACAATCTACATAAATGAGTAAAGAAAGCAATATTGTCAGGGGAGGAATTAGATTGCAATGGAGTTGCAACAGAGAACTCAGCCATTCCTACGGGGAGCTCAAAAGCTGAGATGGTCCTTTGGATTTATATTGAAATGAAGCGCAAAGACTGGACCAGTACACCTCCTTTAAGGACCATAACGGCCAGGACTGGGTGGGACAGTATTTAAGGCATCCATTTGATATTCACTGTGTTAACTCTTAACCGTATAAACCGAAAAAAGTGATAATGAGGATTTTGTCAACTACCATGTATATTTATTCCAATTATGCATTTAGGGACTTGAGAAATGAGTACTGGCCGAGTCTATGAATCCAGTGGATCTACCGTAACCTCGATACGGTCCTGGATACCATTTATTACCTGCTTCCCATATGTCTCCGTTCTAGCATGAGGGCCATAATGCTATTGCTGGTCCCCAAGTATCAAGGTTAACAAAGACCCATAAGATATCTTTTATAAATCTTCACCCTATACATATATCATGGTGTTGAAGTTCTGTCATTCATGAGGATCTTTCAGTCATTGGATTCTGGCTTTGAGAAATAGCTCAGGTATAGAAATAGAACAAAAGTTCGTAACATTTTTTTGAGAGTGACCGTTCTTATCCTCCTAATGATTACCCTTCACTTTTCTGGTGGTTTAACTTAAGCAATACTCATATTGTCTACTCGTTTATTTGGGCTTTAAGAATATTCTGTTATGTGAACTTTTTTCGTAGATCTCTGCGTATAAGGGACTCTTGGCTGCCACTCTAACTTTGACTCTCATTCCAATATTACACTTATTTTGTTCTCATAATTAAGTGCTGAAACCTGGTCTTTCTTATTTTGGGATCTTATTATTCTTGTTGATTTGAGGAAGCCTAGGTCTGTAATTGATTTTTTTTTTTTAACCATTGCCTATAAAGAACTATCTCAGTGGGGCGCCTGGGTGGCTCAGTGTGTTAAAAGCCTCTGCCTTCGGCTCAGGTCATGATCATGATCCCGGGGTCCTGGGATCAAGCCCCACATCGTCTCGTTGGGCTCTCTGCTCAGCAGGGGGCCTGCTTCCTCCACTCACTCTGCCTGCCTCTCTGCCTACTTGTGATCTCTGTCTGTCAAATAAATGAATAAAATCTTAAAAAAAAAAAAAAAGAACTGTCTCAGTGATGCTGAAATTTTCTTCACTGGTATATTTCTTAATTATTTTAATACATAGAAAACTATTTGTTCATTTCCTAAAGTCTGATTGGTTTTCCAATCTAGGATGCCAACTTCTTTAAGCCTCTTGTTGCCCTTCTCTACTATTTTCCATAGGAAAATGCTATATCCAGTCTTCTAAGAGCCACCCTGTAAAACGTGTTAATACCATCTCCCAGGGTGTTGGCACCCTGAATCATTGGGATAAGCTTCTGCAAGTTACCTCTCCTTTATCTAACTTTATGTCACACCTTCCTTTGATCTAGCAACCTTAGATTTCAGTCATATATGTATATGATATATATGTATATGAATCTGTATTCTAGCTTCTGTACATGTTGGTTAATTCCTGTAGCTCTTTTGGTATGTGGATCTTTCTTCTGGTGGCAGGTCTAGAGCTTCCTTGGCCAGGTTATGTCATAAATAGATTATAGTTATTTACCTGATCTCTAAGAGCAGTGGGATTAGATCTTCACTAGGTTAAATGTTATAAGACAAAGGCCTCTGTATTGTCTTCATGCAAGTGGATGTGTTAGCTTTTAAAAAAGAAGAGTATCCTACTTTTGTTGGTTCAGATGGTCCAAACCTAAGGATTTAAAATTTTTTGATGCATCAGACCAGGCACTCCTTTCCAATGAGGACTTTGATTTTGGTGTAGTGGTCTTGCCAAGGTTGAAAATTCAATTTCTTTGGAACTCTCCTACCCTTAAAATTAAGTCCTACAGCTGATCATCAGTTTTTCCACCCTTACCTCTACTACAGGAGATGAGAATCTCTTTTTATGCAGCACAAGAGATCTGTTGGCTTTTGTATTTTGCATTTAATTGTTGATTAATCACTTTTGGCCCTTCAATGTCTTTATCTAGTGAATCCATAGTTCATTACTACAGTCCTTATAATTTCTATTTTCCTTAACTCAGACACTAAGATTTTGCTCACCTATGCATTGACTGTCACTGGTATGCCATTTCAGGTGAAAAGCTTTCAAAACTAAACTGCTACTGAAGCCAGGGGCTATCAGTGATACACCTACCATCAGTAAAGGGGGTCTAATTGTTCAGCTGGCTAGAAGTTGAGGGTAAGGGGTGGATAATCTTTTTCCAGTGTCCCATTTTAGAGTCTGCTTGTTAGGTATACCCTTGTATCAACTCTCTCAGATTAGGTTTCCTGAAACAGAATCTGAGACAGATTTACATGACACAGTGGGGTGGGGAATGCCCTTGGCAGATATGCCTTTATAAAATTAGAGGCAAAACATGGCAGGAGCAAAGGCTGGACTACAATGCATTTACAAGGAGTCTTTAACTAGAATGAGTCTTCAAAGTCTGAAAAGGGAGAGGAAGCCTTATACTCCATCCCTCAGGTAGGAGTTAAAACCTTGGCAAAGACAGCTCCTTCTGGTCAAGCACAGTTCCTCAAGAGAGACTCAGCAGCCAGCACTCCTATCAGCTGAAAGAACACAGTCATGAAAGGAGTTCTGAGTGGTGTAGCAGAATGCTCACTTTAGGAATATTTAGGCAAGGACATTAAAGAGATGAGGAATAAAAACAAAATTGTCCGGAGAAAGACAAATCTGAGCAAAAGGAATGGTAACACGAAAGCCGTGAGGCAGACATTTTGCCTAGTGTGACTGAAGAATTGTAAGAGAACAAGAGTCGCTGGAGTAGAATGAGTGCAGGGATGGAGAAGAGTAAAGCAGAGTTAGTAAGTGTGGGAATGGGTGGTCTAGACTGTTGAGAGACTCCTAGGTTAACTCATGACTTTGACTTTTTCTCTGAGATATTAGAAAACGGCAGGGTTAGCAGAATTCTGAATAGCATACTGAAAATTCATTAGGAAGGTTTCACAATAATGAAAGTGAAAGGCAACATGATTTAGGCTAGATTATCACCATGGTAGCAAATGGCCAGATTTTTGGATACAGGTTACAGGTAGAACTGACATAGTATGAGAGGTTCAGCATTTCAGAGAAGCCTGAATAATTAAGAGTGTAGTTGCTATGTATTGAGATGGGAAAGACTGTGAGATAAATTTGGTGGAGAAAGATCTGGAGCTCAATTTTGAATATCATATATTTGGAATAATTATTAGCCACTAAGTGTTTAAGCGGGCCATTTGTACATGAGTCTCTGGGTAAAAGACTGGCTCAGATAAAAATTCTAGCTAGAATATGATTTGGGAGTGATCAGCAGATGATGGAATTCAGAGCATTCAAAAGTAGACGATACAATCAAGGGAATATGTAAAGATAGAAAAGAAGTTCAGAGGTTATTTACAAGACTTTAAAGAAGGCTGAGAAGTTGTTGCTAATATGAAAGGAGAAGAGTAAGGAAAACATACTGTCCTAGAAGCCAAGGAAAGGGAGGGTTCTTAAGTGAAGGCAATGATTCACTCTGTCAAATGTTACTGATAAGAAAATATATTGAGAATTAATCATTGATTCTAATCAGATCTACCACTAGCATTTTCAAGGAAGCATATCATTCAAAATGCATATACTAAACATCTAAATATTTATTATAAATCAAGCTAACAACTGGGAGGAAAAAGGTAGTCTTTCCTCTTAAAAAAAAAAAAACAACAACTTCATAGTGCCATGAAAAGACGTTCAAATTTAGCTTACTGAGGGCTTTTCAATACCAAAATATGAAAGAATGAGGATCTTGTCCCTCTTCTCTTCCACCATCAACTCTATGCTCTGCCATGACATAATTCTTGCACAGGCAAGCTCTGGCCAAGCTTCTTAACACCATACAAGCAGGTGCTTATTGGCAATCTCTCTGGACTAAGGATGAGTATATAGTTGGTGTGATCAACTCTTGAGGAGTCAGACTCAAGAAAGAGGACCATGCAGATCCTGAATTGGGCTTAAGTGATTTTATCAGGAAATTAGGGGATTGTGGTTTCCTGAAATATTTTCTAGAGGAAGAGCATGGGCTCTAAGTGGTTATGTCCTGGCCTCATGAACTTCTTGCTCTATGAGGGAAGCCCTGAAGGGCCAGAGCAGGGATTTCTAAATTGTGGGGCTCAGAAAAGGGTCCCCTCTTAACTGAATACAGAGGTGGTATAGAATTTAGAAGAATTGACCTTGATAACAGTGGTTTTAAAGAAGTGTTAAGAGTGAAAAAATGGGGAGAGAAATTAGAGACTGCAAAAACTAAACTCTTATTGGATCTGACATCATTGGGACAGAAGATTTATCTTCCCAAGGAACGAATGGCAATGTCCCTTATACATGTCCATTGTTTAAATTAAAAACTGTTAGAAGACCTGAAGAACAGAAACTAGTTTTGGGTTTTTTTTTCTAGTTTTTAAGTTTTTAGTGTAAATAGTAGGATTTGAGAAACCATTTTCCTAAAAACTTGAAATGCTCAATAATTTCTGTTTATGGAAATCACATAATATCCACCCCCCACTTCTGACCATACATTCCCAGAAGAATTGTTGAATTACGAGTTCAAATAAAACCTACCCTCCACCCTCCACCAAAACGTACCACTAAGACCAAAGAACTGTAAGCCTACTGACATTATCCCATATAGAAGACCTTCCACTTCCAAATATCTCTGGAAATATTTAACTTTGTGTTTCCATCTTGAAGGAAGACATCATAAAATAAAATGCCGTGTAAAAACAACAACAAAAACAACTTTTAAGTCTCTACTAGTTGATCTCAATCCACCTTTCTCCTGAATTTTTCATTTCTCTCCAACATTTATTCTAAATTCTAGTCAAAATTCATCACTATTTTTCAAACCTTTTTTTTTGTTAGCCTTTCATGCCTTTCTTCATTAACCTTGTGCTATTCTTGTTGCCTCAATACCCTTTCTCATCTAAAAAATCTTAAATGCCCAGTTCAGTGTCACTGCATCTGTTATTCTCTACTCTACCCAAATATGAGCAGTTTATGTATTGTCTGAAAATATGAAATTTTTCTGGGACCACTTTTACAGTAGTTGCTGAACTTACTGCAACTCATTTAACATATTGATATATCTGGTTTATTATTTCCTGTTGGTTTGCAAGTAGCTCGGGGGCTTTCCAGGTATAATCTGAAACTGGCCCCCCAGTATAGAGGGCAGAGAAGAATGAAGAAAGCGGTCACTCCAGATTGGTAGGTGGCAGTTTTAAGAAGGAAAGGAACTTAGATATGAGGCTTATCCTGGGTGATGATAAGATGAGTAATTTTCTGCACCTGCCCATGAAATCATAAAAGTTTATATAGAGGAATTACTAGGTTCAGTCACATATTCATCGTGGATGATCTCAATTGCACATCACTATCTCAAGGCTATGCCCTTGGAGCAGCATCTGGGATCAGATAAGGAAGTGGACCCCAGAATCCAAGGTCAGGGAAGAGGGTGAGGAATCGCTAGTTGCTGGGTCCATCTCACAGGCCAACCAGCAGTCACATCTTCTTGATAACCTCCCCCGACAATTATTCATACTAGTTTTGGAGACAGAGAAATCTGAAAAGAATGCCGCATGTTACTTGTACTTTGTAGAAGATTCTGTTGCAGAGTTCTGACTGAAGGTGGGAATATTCTGTATTTGCACAGAACAATATACTAGCCACTAGCTGCCTGTGACTACTGAGCACTTGAAGTGTGAGCAAATAAAAACTAAAATTGGATTCAGTTTTTTTTTTTAAATTTTGGGTTTAAATTTAAATAGGTACAAGTAGCTAAAGGCTTTCAGTTACTACGTATTTGGCTTGCATGTGTACAGTGAGGTTTCCTGCGTAACTGTCATCACAATCCATTCATCTCACCACAGGCAAACTCTTGAGGTAATGCTGCTCTGATTCATATCTCACCCAGCCATTGCAACACTACACTGCACATGCCACCTTTGGCCTTCTTTCTATGACTCATGCTAACTAACCCTAATCTGAGTGTTTTGCCCTTTCCCTCACACTACTCAAAACACATGAAAGCCTAAAAACAGTCACAGAGCCATTACCAGACACTAGCCCCTGATCCAGTATTTTCTTTCCTATTCGTTGTGGTTCCTATTTTCTTTGTGCTGAGGGGTCAGAGAGACATTACTGGGTACTTGATGGTAGCAGGAAGAAAAGTTCATCTGTTTCAACCACTACACATATTTCTCTACCTTCGTTGTGCTAGCAAAAGAATGATTTCATGTCTCCATTGAATTATTTTTTCCCTAGAAAATCCTTGAATGATTTCTGTACCTTTTTAACAATTTTTATATCTCTACTGAAGTTTTGAACTGTGGTCATACCACAGAAGGATATTCCTAAAGAATATAAAAAAAAATGAATCGGTCAATAATAAGATACACAAGAAAAGAGAACTGTGGTACAAGAGTTTTATGGTTAATGTCCCAAGAATTGTAAGGGACACCTTGGTGGTTCAGTCAGTTAAGTGTCTGACTCTTGGTTCCGGCTCAAGTCGTGATCTCAGGTCGTGAGACTCAGCCCCGTGTTAGGCTCCAGGCTTAGTGGGGAGTCTGTTCAAGATTATCTTCCTCTCCCTTTGCCCTTTCCCCAGATCCCTCTCTTTCTCTCTAAAACAAAACAAAACCTTAAAAAAAAAAAAAAAAACTCTGTACACACACACATATGCATAAAGATTCAAGGAATTCAGAGGAGAGACCTATTACTTTTGTACCTTTACATATAAGGAATCCTGTATGAAGTTACGCTTTTAGCTATGCTTTGAATTATAGGTAAAATTTCAAATAGATAAAATAAAAGGCATGCAGAACACAGTATAGACGATCACAAAGACATGGAATTTGTAAGCACACGATCCTCTTGGTAGTTGTGTCACCCTTTGCAAATTTCTTAGTATTTAAAAACTGATTTTTCTTCCTTTGTAAAGTGAGAGGCTTACACCATTCTTTCTGTTATTTGAAGATTAGATAATAATGTCTGCAAAACTCCCCACATGGTGCTCGGAGCATTGCAGGATTTCAGTATAGAGTCGCGTTATGACTTTTCCAGATGCAGGAAGCTGCATGTCCTGAGAACCAGAGGCAGGAATTCCCACAGACTCAAGAGAGTTTAAGAGACACCGTGGTGAGTTACCATGAACAGATCAGTTTGGCTCAAGGATTCTGTGTATTTGGGAGCAATGTGAGACATATTTAGAAAAATAGATTGAAACAAGATTGTGAAAGGCATTTTATTCCAAGTTAAGGAGTTTGTCATCTAGATGGGAAAGAGCTGATGAATGTTCTTCAGTAACACAGTAGCCAAGTAGAAGTGGTGTTTTGAGAGTAGAAACTTATGTACCATACTTGGAAAAAAGAGGGATAGGAATAAAGCATCAAGTCAGGAGTCCAGTACGATAGTTGAAACATTAGAAAATATGGATTAGAATTATGATATCGAATGTGGAAAAGTGATATTTGTATCACCTAAAGGTGATACAAATAGAAGAAATATCTTCAGAAAGGTAAATGATGCTTTATGAAAAGGGGATCATGGAATGAAAACTTGGTGTAATGAAAGGAATTTTTTGGAGTCAAAGAATCTTGGGCTCAAAATCCAGCCTTCACTCTTTGCATGAATTTAATCACATACCCAGTCTCCCGGAGCCTCAGTTATCTCTTCCGTAAAATAAAACTAACATTACCAGTGAGTTTGCTGGGTAACTGTAATATGATGGGATGGTAATGCATTTTGTATTTTGAATTGGAATGGTGGTAGTGTAAATGAACAGCATTTGGAAAAAAAAACCAACATATTTGAAATAGGAAATAAGACTAACATTTATTTAATTTGACATAATGGAAGGATCTCCTTGAGGCAACATATAATAGGCATTTGAAAATTCATGACTCGTACTCAAGAGAGACATCATTATTTTATTTTGAAAATGGAGGTTATTTTGGAAGAATGGGATAGAAATCTTGGCCTGGAATGTCAGAATTGTGAGCTTCATGAACATCGCTCCATCCCTGCATACAGCTCATGATGAAATCTGCTGTAGGTAATAGACGTCTTAGCCTGTCATTCTTACCTTTCCCCTTCAGTCTCCACACTATGATTAAATATGTTTTTCTAAGCCTCATTTGAAAATCTCCATTGATTTTGGAGACGTGGCATTCTCTCTCTGCTAAATAGCTCCAGTATCCCCATTTAGTCTCATACTTGACCATATTTCCATAAGTTCTTTGCTGTTCAAGGCAAAATCTCCCAGGACTTTTCAGTCTTTGAAAACAAACTCCTCGCTTTTTCTCTGTTCCCTGAAGTTATTTCTATGTGAAATGTCATTATGAATTCCAAACATGTCCATGATGATACCAGGGTTATGCAACATTCATTTAAGAGTTGAAAATGTGGAGTATGTAAATTAGAAAATCTATTTTAGGGAAGTGCAGATCTAGCAGTCAGGGTAGCAGATTTGTATTGCGTTCTATGTTGATTCAAACAATTTAGGTCAGATGCAAAAAAGTAAGAGTTAGATTTTCCTTTCTCTTTCTTAGCTTTAAAAAATGAGGTAAACCCAAACATTTTCCACTGAGGGTGATAATGGATCATTGGCAGAATGCAGAAAAGGCTTTATTATCCACCAGCTCTTTCCCTGGAATGAAGAGCGGACATTACTAAATAATCATTCCCTTGGTCCCAAGACCAATCCCTTTAAGGAGAGTTACCCTAATAGCAAATGATTGACATCATTATTTATACCTCCCTACCTCCTTTTGAGAGTTTTTCTTTTCCTATCTCTTGGTACATTCTTCATTAAAAGCTCAGAGACCCACAAAACTTCCCATTTTCTAAATGACACACTTTTCAAACCCTCCCACAAAACAGAACCTCTTAATTCAGACCTGCTCTACTCTCTAAAGATCACACTATGAAAGCTGTTTTAATAAGCAGTATAGGGAAATGGAAAGTCAAGCAGATCTCACTGAGTTTAAGTAATCTCTAAAAATGATAATAAGATCTGTCTATTGTTACAAATGAACTAGCACAGGAGAGAATATGAAAACAATGACTGGCTTATGGCAGGTTTTTTTTTTTTTTAAGTGTATTCTTCCTGGCCCTATGCCAAAAAGAGATGTTCTGATAGGATTCACCTAAGTAACCACTGATGATTATATCTCCAGCACAATTCTTTGTCCTGTGGATGGCCTAATGGACATGTTTACTAGGACTTTGCGTAGATATCCTGTTGTGGATCCTGTGCGCGGTCACCCACACCCTTACTCTGGGTTGAAGGTTACTCCCCTTCAATTGCTAGAATGTTGTTGCCTGATGATAGCTGTGGGATTGTTCGTTTTCTCCATAGAAATTTCCCGCAGCCGAAAATATCTACTTTGCCCAAGGTCATATATCCCAAAGGGGGTAGTCTGCACCCAGTGGCTGGGATTTCCAGTCAAGACAAATCTGAAGAACCATCCCAGTTTCAGAGCTTTCTGTGGGCTTTGCAGAAGCGTTATTACTGCATGGCCCCCTACCTTTTCCTTCTACCTAATTCTTAATACTTTTACTTCCCTCATAGATGTTAATCCTGGGAGCATTCCCTAATAAACTTCTTTTACAAAGGTCTTGTTTCAGAGTTGGCTTCCTGGGGAACCACACCAAATAGCATGCTCCAATCCAGAGCAGGCTGCCCCCAATACCAGCAGCACAACTTCTAGCAAACCTGTCGTTTACATGGCATTTTGTGTGCTGAACGTTTTGAATCAATCAACCAAGGTATTTTTGCCACTTAATCTCACTTTATTTCCACATCCAAAAAAGAGTCTACTCATTTTTAACAGACTTTATTTTTTTAACAATCTAAGACTTGTAGCAAAATTGAGCAGAAAACAGAGATTTCTTATGTACCTCTGTCCCTGTATGTATAGCCTCCCCCATTACTACCATCCCCACCAAAATGGTACATTTGTTACAATTAATGAACCTACCTTGACACATCATTATCACCCAGAGTCCATAACTTTAAATTAGGGTTCACTCTTGGTATTGTACATTCTTTGTGTTTGGACAAATAGATAATGGCATATATCGATCATTATAGTATACAGAGTAGTTTCACTGCCCTCAAAACCCTTTGTGCTCTATTTATATATATATATATCTCCCCTTTTCCATTAATCCTCGACAACTGCTGTTTTTTGTTGTTTTTGTTTTTGTTTTTGTTTTTGTTTTGTTTTACCATCTGCATAGTTTTGCCTTTTCCAGAATGGCATGTAGTTGGAATCATAAAGTATGTAGCCTTTACAGATTGTTGTCTTTCATTTAGCAATATGTATTTAAGTTTTCTCCATGTCTGTGGCTTGACAGTTCTTTTCTTTTTAGCAATGAATAATATTCCATTGTGTGGATGTACCACAGTTTATTTTTTTCATCACCCACTGGGCAATATCTTGGTTGCTTCCAAATTTTGGCTGTTATAAATAAAGCTTCTATACATCCACATATAGATTTTTGCATGGACATAAGTTTTGAACTCTTTTGTATAAATACCAAGAGGCACGATTGCTGGATTAAATGGTAAAAATATGTTTACTTTTGTAGGAAACCACCAAAATGTCTTCCAAAATGGCTGTACCATTTTTCATTCTTACCATCAATGGATGAGAATTCCTGTTGCTCCATGTCATTGTCCATATTCTGGATTGGTGTTTTTTTTTTTAATCTCTTTTTTTAATCTCTTTTTTAAAATTTTCACATCTCTGGTGACATACGATGTGGAGCATCTTTTCATATGCTGATTTGCCATCTAAATATCTATTTCTGTCTTTTAAGGAATTGGTCTAGGTTATCAGATTCAATGAAGCTATCAAATTTGTGGGCATACAGCTGTTCCCTCTCATGTAAATGGGTAATGATACTTTTTCTTTCATTTTTAACATTAGTGATTTGTCCACTCTCTTTTTTCTGTTAGTCTGTATAGAGGCTTATTGATTTTATTGATCTTTTCAAAGAACCAGCTTTTGGTTTTATTTATATTTCTCTATTGATTTCCTGTTTGAAAAGTTCATCAGTTTCTTTTACAATTTTTATTATTTATTTTATTCTTTCTTTGTATTCACTTTGCATTTTTTTTCCTAGTTTCCTAAGATGGGAGCTTAGGTGATTAATTTTAGATCCTTAGTCTTTTGTAATATATGCATTTAATGTTATAAATTATCCTCTAAACATGATTTCACTTCACCCCACAAATTTTGATAAGTTGTGTGTTCATTTTCATTTAGTTCAGATATCTTAATATTTCTCTTGAGATTTCTTCTTTGGCTCATGTGTTATTTAAAAGTGTGCTGTTTGGGGCACCTGGGTGGCTCGGTGGGTTAAGCCTCTGCCTTCGGCTCGGGTCATGGTCTCAGGGTCCTGGGATTGAGCCCCACATCGGGCTCTCTGCTCAGCGGGGAGCCTGCTTCCCCCTCTCTCTCTCTGCCTGCCTCTCTGCCTACTTGTGATCTCTCTTTCTCTCTCTGTCAAATAAATAAATAAAATATTTAAAAAAAAGTGTGCTGTTTGATCCTTTCCAAGTATTTGGTAGAATTTCTTTTAAATTTGGTGAGATGTGCTTCATGATACAGACTGTGATCCATCTTTTTTTTTTTAATTTTTTTTAAAATTTTTTATTTTTTATAAATAAATTTTTATCCCCAGGGGTACATGTCTGTGAATCGCCAGGTTTACACACTTCACAGCACTAACCATAGCACATACCCTCCCCAATGTCCATTACCCCACCCACCTTTCCCG